>SNQJ01S0105377.1:0-18242 GCA_010110895.2 Picea sitchensis
AATGAAGTGATCCTAAGAGCAGTGTACTGCCTAGCAACAGATCCACACTATCCAAAGCAGAGTTATGGAAGTAACTCAGAGGCTCCAACCTATACAAGATAAGTCCTATCAATTGTTTACAGAGGTAGAAGGCCAAGGAGTAGAGCTAGAGTAGGTTGTCACCACAGTTGAACAACATCTAGAGGGACCTATAAATGATGCAATCATCCAATATTTCGTTGAACAAGAGGTCAAAGCACAACAACAAGTTGAAGCGGCTTGAGCCAAGATCGAGGCATTCAAAGTAGAACTAGTCAAACTAGAGTGACTAGGGACAAGTCACAGGTCAGTGTTGGGGGCCTGTTGGTCCTTGACCAAGTTTTGGGAGATCCTTGGTCAACTTGACCTATTTTTGGACTTCGGCAGCCTATTGAAGGTGAAGCACAAGATGAAGTAGAGATCACGGGATCTCGACCCCTTTTTGGGTCCTTTTTGGGATTTGGGAATATGTAACAAGTATGGGATGTCGTCCCATGGGTTTACCCATGCTGAGGCCTATTTTGTAAAGTATAAATAAGTAGCTAGGTGAAATAAGTAGCATGGTCGATAAGCTAAGTGCTAAGTGCAAGTATGGTTTTTAGATGCTCTGTGCATATTGTGAGAAAATTACAGAGCTAAGTGCAAGTGGTTGTAAAAGACTGTGAAATTCTTTGTGATAGAACTAGCTCGGAGAAGGAGGATCTGGCGAGGTGTGCGCAGATGGAATATGTAACAAGTATGGGATGTCATCTCATGGGTTTACCCATGCCGAGGCCTTCCATTTTGTGCTATAAATAAGTATCTAGGTGACATAAGTAGCATGGTCGATAAGCTAAGTGCTATGCAAGAAGGAGTTTTTAGATGCTCCGCGTATATTGTGAAAAATTACGTAGCTAAGTGCAAGTGGTTGTAAAGAGTCTTGGAAATTTCAGGATAGAACTAGTTTCCGAGAAGGAGGATCCGGCGAGGTGCGCACATATATCCTATCCCATGCAGAGTAGGGTTTTGTGGCTCGCGTAGATGACTCCATTGAAGCTAATAAATAAGAAGAGTTGGTGGGCTTAGTGCCGTGGTGGGGTGAACCACAAATAATCGTAAGATTATGCTCTATGCGATTTTATGATGTGTTTATGTTCTTACTTTGCTAAGTGATTTGATATAGATAGATAGATCTATTTATTATTTGTGCTTATGATGCTAGATATGACCTATGCGGAACTTTCTTAGTAATTTCACAAATCTACTAGATCTAATCTATTTCTATGCTAAGTGCTTAGATACATTAGATCCGGGTGAATGTTGGTGGATGCTCTGTTTTATCGGTGAAGTAGATATTGGTTAAATAATGATGAAATGATGGTGCTAAGTGCTCTATCAAGTATTATAACTACACATCCGGTGGTCCCAAATGCAGGTTGCAGAACCCTCGAGTCCCCGGTGAACCACCCCCGCTTCTACCTCGTGAATTTCATCCGACCATAGGTGTTTCTGAAAGAACTGGTAGTTAGGGTTTTGTTGGTGCGTTGTTGTAGCTGCTGAACCCTGGTTTTCCTCAGGCTGAACATTAGTCGATCCCTCATCGTCATCGGTAAAAATGAGGGGAATAAACATTAACAAAGAAAGAAAATATATCACCGATAGCCGATACCTGATGCGCTTATCAAAATCAGGGAAGACCTAAAATGATCACAACAAACATTCTGACCGTGATAAAGATACCCCATCGCTTCATCCCTAATGCTTTTCGCATCGACTTTTGAGGAAGCTAATCAAGAAAAGCACTTGATAGTTTTATCACCGATCGCCGACCCTGGAAACTTTTTTGGCATCACAAAGATAAGGTTTGTTTTATAATGAATAACTTAAATAAATTCCTAAATCCGATTAATACACATGAATTAGGCCACCACATTAAACGCCATATGTCTTTTCCAGATTGGAGAATTGTATGGTCTAGTTTTACCCCAAGTCATTCTTGATTCCCTAGGTCCAAGTCACACCTCCGAACGTTATTAGCTTCTACAATGCACAAAATTGTACGGTGATATTGATCAACATCGGAGATTTTGTATAAGGACATCAACGAAAAAGTTCATAGCACATCCCTGATCCACCCACTAAGAGGGTGACATGATGGAACGCTTTTAGCGTTAGATACGATCAAATTTCAGCATTTAAGGTGATAATTAATAACAAATCCCACATTAGTTTCTACATCATGCGCAAATCAATACATCCATTTAAAATCAATCAGACCACATAACCCCGTGCCTTTGCTGCCAACCCACGATGAATTTAAATTGTAGATATTTGGCAACAGATTTGTTAAAATTTCACTCAATTCAATTGAATGGATGATGCTATTAATTTGAGTTCTTCCCTGTTTAATTTCTCTTGAGCCATTGTAAATGAAATCATTCTGCACGTGAGGAAATTCAGAGCATCTGGAGAAACAATATGAGAAATTTGAAAGCTGCAGAGTTCCTGTGAGTATCAAATAACCATGTTTTAGCAATATTTACAGGTATGCATCCAAGTATGTAAAATTTACATGGCTACAAATTATATGTTTCTATCCAGCTTTTTATTTACATAGTCTCGGTTTATTTTAGTTGCGTGAACAATTCTCGCCAAGAAATCAAAACCACCAAACAATCAAGCCAGGGCAAGGCAATCAAGCCGAATAACCAGAGGTAGCTAAGGTTCCTCCAAATGGCGAAATAATTAGAATACACCTGTCGAAACCTGTCGTTAAGACAATGACGAAGAAGGTTTTGATCTAACCTCCGACCTTTGTAGATACATAGGCAAGCACAAGGTCCAAGATTACGCTCCCATAGTGGGGAGAACTCTCTAACAAGATCATTTGGGTGGAATACCTAGAATATGTCCCACATAGTGATCCGAATGTAAGAGAACCTCGACGCATTTAGGTGTTCCCGAACATCCGACGGTTGTACCGCATATGGTGGCAAGCAAAACCCTTTTTTTCCCTGTATTGAATTGGTGGTTTCATCGGACCACACGCATTGACATATAAGTTTTTAATCAATGATGAAAATGGTGGTGTGTCAGAAAGGTTCTTACTGGTGGAAGTTTAGAAATACTACAAAATTAGAGACCCAGAGGAGCTTACTCAAGTACGACTTCGGTGATCGCTTTTATGAATTCCATGACACCAACCGTGTAATGGCCTCATGGTGGATGGAGTACAAGAAGTACACCAACTTGTTAATCACAGGCCAGGATGCCAATTTGAGGGAGCCATACATCTATTTGATGGCTCTCTATCCTGGCCAATTATATGGAGAGAGAGAATGATTTCTCCTTCTTTTTAGAGGCATGGATGCCCTTATCTTACACAGTGGCGATCTCCGGTAATTAACTGGGGAGCGATAATTTCTAAAAAATTACGCACCTATATACAACAAGATCAGACATCAAAGGAAGGAGAGACACCATCTTTCTACATGGATTCATATTTTATTGATGTCATGTGTGCCAGAAAAATCTTCGTCGGTATGAATCTGAAGTTGAATAAGGTCACAGCTCCCAAATTCACATCTATTTCAAGCAGGATATGGGAGAACAGTATAAAAAGTCCACTCCCTCATCTGCTAAGTGAATCATCGCCAAATTCATTTTTTATTTTTAGGAAGGAATGCTCGAGACTATCGACTACGACCAAGAAAATGATATCAAAAGTAGGCCACCGGTACTTGGACTCCATAATAAACACCTTTACATCAAGGTTTTTTGGGGCCACTAGAGAACCACATCCACTACCAACTCATGTCCGAGACCAAACTTGTTGTAGGAGAAATATGCTATCAAACCATCCCAAGGCTACAACACCACAATCTCTAGTCAAGGACAAGAAGCGGTGTTCATACCCTATGGTTTACAGATTTCTACTTGGTAAAGGACATCACCCAAGCCAAAAAAGAAGGGCTGAGCCAACTTGAGCTCAGATTATAGATGTGATGATTCCCCAAGAATGATCCAAAGGCATGGTATTGAAACATGCTTCACAAGTGTCTTCCCATCGGGTCAGACACCCAATGCATAAATTCAAGATGAAGTCTTCACAGAAAATTCACAGGACTGGGACGAGGTTGTAGAAAGGATGGTCGACCCCAAATTGAACAGGTTTAGGGACATGATATTGGATGAATAGGCAATGAAAATAGATAAGTCTGACTCAAGAGGCTCTGAGAGCTAGGGAAGAAATTAGAGCGACAGAGGAAACAAAGGTTCCCCTAGTGGCTCCGGGGCAAGTGTGATAGGGAATTTCCTAAAACACAAGATGCATGAGAGGGGATTAATCATGATAGAAAAGGTGAAATGAGTAATTAATTCACTACAGGATGATCTAGACTTCATGGAAATGAAAAGGACCCCTGCCGACAACCTAGAAGAAAGCTAGGCAGGTCCAAGTGGCCTTGAGATGATACAAATTGATGAAATCACCAAGTTAGATAACCCCTCGGTTAAAATGTTATAGGTCAGATCACCAGGGGATGTTACAACTCAACCATAGATAGAAAGAACATCAGGTAGAGAAAGTGCACTAAACCCCCTCCATGATTTGATAACAATCTATGATGATGAGGAAAAGTTTAGAGGTATCCCTGGTTACTTCGGTGCAGATCACAGAGGAAAAAGAACCCAAAGAAGGAATCTTCCTCAGCTCTCGATGCTCAAATTAAGGGCCTTCCAAAGAATGAACATGAGGTCGACAATGTCTTAGATTAATCGGTGATAATCAATGTACTAGATAATTAAATGGATAGTCCGAATGAACGAAGCCAGCTCTCAGCTTAACAAAAGGAAGAAGTTCCATAGCAGGAAATCGATGTCTCAACAACCGATTATAAAGTAAGTATCATACACCGATGCTTCAATTTCAACCGGTAATCAACCTCCGATGAGCAACAACCAAAGGATGGACCTTCAAAACACATGGAGGAAGTTCAAGAACCCAGCCTTGAACAAATATATGTCGTCGTAATCTTGGGAACATGCTTACCCTGAGATCAACAAACTCGAACCTGTGGATGAAGTGGATGATATACAGGCCATATTATATGAATGGAAAAGGAAATATATTGTGAAGAGAACCACCAATAAGAGGATGATTACTCTAGATCGCTCCATCTTGATCACCATAGAGGAAAAAATAATCAACACAGAGCATGCCAAGAAATATGAACTTCTATCAAGACTGGGATGGCAATCACAGATGCCATCCTAGAAAAATAAAAAAGGGATGAAGAGGAGCTGGGCTGACGCTTGAAGGAATTGGAACATCTATTCGATTTGGAAAAATATTACTGTGACACCACACAGTTTCACTTCAGTGTTCCCGAGGAGCTAATCTGTGAGGCCTACAAGAAATTCACATATGAACTACACCTATTCACCTAAGGATAAACTACTCATAAGACACCCTCATGGCATTGGCTATGTGAAAGTATATGGACAAGTGGTACAAGAAATCACACCAATCCGTGGAAAAGATTGACTACATCAACACGGGTTCAATAGGGTTGAGATGTCAAAGAGCATGACATCTGAGTGCTAAGGGAAAGCAACATCGAATGCATAAGGAAATCAGTCTCTGAATATTGGGTGAATATGGCCCAAGAAACTCATTGAGAAATCCATGAGAAATGGGCTGAGTGCGAAAAGAGATAGACCAAGATCAACCGAGCAATGAGATACATCGGCCTCCCAAAATTCGACACACCCGATGATTCCTTTGTTGACTTGTGCCACATAGTCAAATTACATACCAACAAGACTCATCATGGGATGCAGAGATAACAAGGTTGGTGAACATGGCACTAGGTCATGGAAGCAGCTTCATGGAACAACTGATCAAATCTCTAACCATGTTGCCAGCTTGAATGCTAGAATATTCAAGCATCTGCACAGCAAGAGATAAGGGAGATCCTTTCGCCCCAATGGAACAACATAGATTCCTCTATTCCAACATGATCTCTCAAAATGGTCGACACGAAGAATCATCCACCCAAGGAGATCATTTGATGACCTTAGAATAATCGAGAAGAGTGCCATGTGGTGAGTTTTGTTTCACTTTAGATGCACTTTTGATAGTTATACTTAGTTAATAATATGTTATAATAAGAGGATCGACCCGCTAGAAAAGGTCAATGGTTGCTGCAAAGACCCTCATTCTTGGATTTGTAAAGAATTTCTGAGCTGCCTTAATTGAGAAGTCCTGGATAGGACCATAGACAAAGTTTGTTTTCAAAATCGTGTGTGATTGGAACTCAAGAAGAATTATTTCATTTATATATCATGAATGGATGTTATAACGAGTAAGAACTTCTAAGTCTATTGATAAGTTATCCGATTCAATGTTTCTATAGTTCTTTTCTTTAATGAAGAAAAGTAAATCGTTGTGTTAATATGCAAATTGATGATTAGAGTTAAGGAAACTATCTTTCTTGCCATCGCCATTGCATGTATGTTTTCTTTGATAATTGTATCTCACCAATAATTAGAACACCAACAATTTAATGTATTAGTACTAGTTTGTGGTAGAGAATCATTGTCTTCATGCTAGAGTGAAAGGGTTATCCCAAGACCATCCTTCTCCAGTAGTTAAGTTTTCCCACTTTGTTACCTAGTTGATTTATACCCAGCTTTTATCTTGTATCGTCCCACCTATAAGAGAAAATACAAAAGAGAACTCTCAAACCGAAGGAGAAAATTTCACAAGAAAAAGTAAAGCCCATCGACACTATCTAATCGAGATCTGAAGAACCATTCCACCATTAAACGCTACATAATCTAATTGGGCCTCGATGGCGGTTTGGTTCCTAACGTTGAGTTAAAGGGATCTAGGACCCCTCAACACCACCTTAACATGAGAGTTTGTTGAAGTCAATGTTATGGGGTTCAATAGAATCATAAAGTAGGATGATGACTGTCGCCCAAGACTCTCATTGAAAAGGTAATGATATTCAAGATACTTCCACCCTTTGGAAACTATGCTGATGTCGACATGAAGGGAGACATCGAAGGTCAAGAAGCAAAGAGATTCTTGAAATCCACCGAAAATGGGTGATATTAGGTACTAATGGGAACATGGAAGAAGTCAAGACACTATGGGACTCCAGACTCACTTTGGGTAGGGTATTGATGGATGATTGGAAGCAACCGTAAACCGGATGAAGCAGGGGATGACCATATGGGTTAAACCGCGGTTGAGGCCAACAAAGTGGGAAAAATCATAGATTGTGGGTACGTGGATTTGGGATACTCATGGTTTGTTAATGATGCCAATATGAAAAAAGGGTGGATTTCCCAACCAAGTGTGAAATGGGTTGTTTTTTTCAGGTAAACGAAGGCCTTCGGGGATGACGACTAAAAAGGCTATGTATATGATGGAAACAAGGATTTATATAATTACCAAAGAAATAAAGAACAATATGGGTTGAGTATAGAGATACAAAAACATGTTCCCTAGGGAAAGATGGCTTGTCCTGTTGAGAGAACAAGTTTGTGAAAGAGAAAACCCATGGGTGGGTTTCTATATTAGGTAAGTGGATGATAATAACATGCATAAAACCGATGGTGGATGAGATGGAGGGCTAATGAAACCACGAGGGTGCAGTCAACATAATGTATCCAAGTGTAAGATGATATGACCCTAGAGTCCATTGGGAAGGTTAGAAATATGATGAAAATAAGTATGTGTCTTTATTCTCGGAAGTGCATAAGACCATCAGGACTCCCATCCCTAGGGGGGAAATCAACATGAGTGTCAAGTTGCCAAGGGGAAATATGAAGGAGAAAAATCATGAGGGGGAGAGTGTTACCGGGTGAAAATTGCAAAATGTAGCAGAGGTAAAGATAATCGAGAGTTGTATGTAGGGACCCTAAAGGTAAATGTTCGAGGGTGTGACTGGGATATGCAATTATTTACAGAGAGAGTAATTACATGCCAATATTGAACATATACCTGAAGGGGCTATAAGCTTGCTGAACAGGTACCTACACACAAAACACGAAATTACCAACCTAAACAATATCCGATGATAAAGAATGTATAACAACTTTTTGATAAAACTGAAAGTGAGCATGCATACTTGAATGTGATGTGAGAAAAATGATCCTATGGGCCAAGTTCATATGATGACCTGAGGAATGTGATTGTTTATATGGTGGGACCATGATCCTGTGGCTGAGAACAGATCATAAAATGGAGGCTTTGGGCTCCTTTAATAGAATGTGGAAGTTGGGAAAAGGGGACTATATATGATTGGTGGGCCCACAATGCCACCCTATTTGCACTGACACTATTGTTGATCCGCCGGTAGAGAGTCGCGAGGTTTTGGAGATTACGGTGAGTATTGAGGCCACCGGAGAATCGAGAGATAGGTTAGTGGCCTTATCATCCCGCATTTTGTGAATCTGATGGATTTCAGCTAGGGACTGTACGGAGGGACGTACAAGGTTTTTTTAAGGGTAGGTTCCCAACAATGCATGGGAAAAGGAGGAACACCCACGTGCATGTGTGCTATTAAAACTAATTTCCCCGCATTATCTGCGGCATGTTTTTCCATCACCACACACATAAGGAATGTGTCCGTAGTGAGGAAACCAACACATATTGTGCAACTATGTTGGAGAAATCCATGCATATGAGCGCGTGGGTAGGAAAAACATGTGTGCATTGAATGCGCACCTGAAGGAGTGACAACTGCACACCTATGCATGACTATGGGTGTGACAACTGCACATTAGTCTGAAACTGTTTGAAGAATAGTCATGCATTGATGCACAACTAGATGGCGGAAATATGTGCACCATGTGCAGGTTCAGGGGTGGATGACTTTCTGATGTTGATGATTTTTGATCTATCATGTGTCTGATTAGGTGTTCTTGGGTGAACGGTGTGATCAATAGAGTTGGAGAAGATGTCACTCCACCGGGAGAGTGGGACTAGGATCGATTGAGAGAGGATGTGAGGGAGAATCCTAGAGTACATAGACACTTGGAAGCCCGTGGGTTGCCTGTTTTCAACCGCCTTCTGATATGGTCGCAGGAGTTCATACTCTAGTTTTTGATTAGGATGTGGAGCATTGATCTGCAATGTTTTTTGGTACAGGGGGAGCAACTGGCGCTTTCTTCAGTAGAGGACATATATTTTTTAACAGGAATCTCATTATGTGGGAGGGAATTGGTCGTTGATCCCCATATACTAGGGGAAGATAGGGTGGAGACCACCATGACCCGGCATTGTTCTTGGTTGAACCCTATGTCAGGTTCAGTCATCCATATTGAGGCTATCAATGACTTGTTGACTGAGTGCATCATGACCATGGTGGTGAGGATCTGCGAATCCCTGGTAGTCAATGGATACCAGGTGGTCAACCCAGGGTGGTTGAGGAGGTATTGATGGAGACCATTTGTACAGGGTGTGCTAATGCATACCCTGATGGTGTCAACCTAACCCGGGTGTTGGCGTCCTAATTCCTCTGGTGAGTTTGCTTTTGGGTTAGTTTTGGTGGCTTGGTTTTTGTAGAGGGTGCCTCTATTGCACCCATAGATTCTATTCGATCCAATGTCATGGAAAGAGCCGTGATTGATGCGGTGGGTACGCCGTATGGCTCCTCGACATGTAGGGAGGGTGGACATTAATCCATGACCACAGTTGCTCGATTATGGATGCAGATGCCATATGTGATTATCTATTATCCATACACGAGTATGGAATATAGGCAGGATCCGGACATGGTGCCACCTCCTAGGGAGTATTGGGACCATAGAGGTATGTGTGTTATCTACTTTGGTTTTGCTGATAGGCATTGATTAGACATTTATATGATGATGACAAATATATATGTTATTTGAAGATTTCCAATCTGTGGGTCGATAGGAGGAGGTCATCTAGGAGCTGAATCGATGGGAGATGACTTGACGTGAGCCCGCAGAGTCAAGGGTTGGGCAGAGGCACCGATGAGATGACACCGGTGCAAGACCATCTAGAGAGCCCCAGGGAGATGTTGCATCCATCTTATAGGATCTAAGACACCGATTCAAGTGGGTCCTTTAAGGGGTTCCAGAGGGTGAATGGGCCCATATCCAAGATGACGAGGTCCTGGACCAGTGTGTGGGGGGTACCACCTGGCGAAGTGTGACAGCTGATCCATAGGGGCATGGGGAAGCTATGACTAGTTCATCACTCCTAGGAGAGTCGAGGCCCCCAACAGTGGGGCACCCTAAAAGCAGGACAGAGGACATGGGGAGACTTTAGGGCACCCATGTTGATTTTATGCTGCAATGTGTCTGGGGCCCACTTTGTATAGGGTATTTGATAATTCAAGAATTTATAGGGATGATGAGACCCAAGGATCCCAGGTATGGGAAGTTGTACGTATATATATATATATTGTAAAACATTGATGACCTTTATGATATATATGATGGATATATTTAACTATTCTTTGTATTTCGTTTTTGTGGTTTAAGGATTTATGATGTCTATTGCCATTTGTTGACAAATGTATGATGTTGTGTATATGATGTTCTTAATGTGATAAATGCCAATCCAATACTAGGTTAGCCATGCGATCTCCCACTGATTGAGGTTTTGGAATATGTGTAAAATGTGATGGAATCAAAGTTAGCATATAGAGTCTAATCCTGCGTGCATTTGCGAAAGAGGAAGGGATCGTGAACATGATATACATTTTTTAGCTGCAGGATGACAAGCCGGGAATCTAATAGAACGTTAAGGTGACTAATGCTGGTGAATGACCTCAACTAGGAGGCTAATGAAAACATCATTTAAATTTCATTGTTAGTGCCCATGCCTACAATATGCCACTAGAATGGAGTAGTATATGGGAGGGGGGTATAGAGGGCCCAAGAGGTCAAAGCGAGCCCTCGTCCAAATGGACCGACACCACACAGAACTAATGTGGTAGGATGGTGGATGATGCATCTATCAATAAAATGGGTGATAAATTATATATGAGGAGTGGTATTGGTAAAGAAGACTAAAAATATACAAATGTGTACAAAGAGAAACCTTAGATAGGGGGGCTATGCTTAGGCGTAAAAAATTCTTCAGCCAAACCCCGTTGATGGGTTCTTTTAGAGAGAGGCCTTTGGGGGAGGTTAGGATGTAGGCACCTTTAGTGAGTCAATGATGAATGATGAAGTGGTCGTGCCATAATGAATTGAATTTCCCATCACCAAGAGTGTTGTGGGCGATATCATAAGATAACATGAGATTACCTTCATTGAATGAACGGATTGACATAGCGATTGAAGGTGATTTGGACCATTTTTTTAGTCAGCTTCGTTGTGTTGTAATGAAGATAGATGATCTTCATCAAGCGACTCTAAGGTCAACAGGTGTTGCTCTATTGGAGAAGTGTTAGGTAAGATCTTTATGGCAGTGCGTAATGTGGGGATTGAACACTCAATAGGGAGGGTGTATTCGATCCCATGGACTTAGGTGGAATAGTGTAAAACCGGTGGCATTTTTTACTGCTGTGAGATAAGCCCATAAAGCGGAAAACAACATATGATGTCAGTTGGTATTATGTTTGTTGATGGTGCGTTGTAGCATGGTTTTGAGGAAATTATTGACAACATCGACCTGTCCGTTGGAGTAAAGGTAGTATGGAGAGGTAAACTCATGGGTGAAGCCTAATTTTGAGTAAAGTTCTGCAAAGATCTCATTCTCAAAAATTTTACCATGATTATAAGCTAACTATTGCGGGACTCCAAACTGGGTAATGACATGGTTGAAGAAAAAAGTGTTGATGTGTCAACAGTGTTGTTAAATGTGGGAATGGATTCTATTATCATTGAGAGTCACCCTCAGAATGCAAGAGGATAAGCCCAATACCCATGAAAATGTTTGTGGAGGTAGGTTTATGAGTGGAGGTCAAATGGACAAAAATCAGTACAAGAATGTTTTAACACAGAAATTGGACAAGCAATGTATAGAGAAATGATTTCCTCATTAACTTCAGTCAGTGGTTTAAGGTTAAAGGTGAGAAGAGGGAAGACTTAGTTAGAAAGGTGGACAAGTCTTCCATGGGCATCCGACTTTCAAGCTATTTGGTGAGGACAAACTTAGGCACAAGATCGCTCTTGAACTCAAGTTTCAGACACTTAAATATATCATAGCATCATAATAATCAAACCTCCATTACCATGTGAATATGATGACTCGTCTAGATCCTCCATGCATGAGAATTTCAACATAAGAGGGAAAAAAGAAACACAGAAATTACTGAAATAGGTTACAACAAAATTATAATCAACCCTACATTACAATACAACCATAACCCTCATCTGGATCCTCCATGCACGAGTGTTTCAATAATGATTTAAACAATATGATGAAAGAAGATGACTTCTATTAATGAGAAAGTCTTAGGTCTCATACAAAACCAGAGAACAACTCTGTTAGATATCATTTTTGGGATTAACTGCATAGTGTAAGTCATTAATCTATGACCCATATCCATGAGTATTAGTCGTGACTRACCAATAATTCTCATTATTTTAATAGTCCACTTAGCACTCATTGCATTGAGTGATGCTCATAGGGGTGAAGAAATGGGATTGAAACTAGCAAAATGAATCACATAGAATCAATCATCACTTCCAGGGCTTGCACCCGGTAACCGGGACTTTCCAGGTGGTCACCCATTCCAAGATGCCTCTGTCTCAAGCACGCTTAGCTGTGGATTTTTCCCACAATAAAGCACACTTATCTTGCTACCCCATTTGAAAAACCTTAGCAAGTATTGTGTCTTATGAACTATCAAGTTAGAGCTCCCTTCACTCTTATTATTTAAGCATAGAGGGGATTTCACAGTGCAGCATATTAGATATCATTTTTGGGATTAACTGTGTAGTGTAAGTCATTAATCTATGACCCATATCCATGAGTATTAGTCACAACTGACTAATAATTCTCATGACTTGAATAGTCCACTTATCACTCATTGCATTGAGTGATTCTGACCGGGGTAAAGAAATGGTATTGAAACAGTGAAATGAATCACATAGCATCAATCATCACTTTCGAAACTTGCACCTGGTAACCAGGACTTCCCAGGTGGTGACCCATCCCAAGACGCCTCTGGCTCAAGTGTGATTAGCTGTGGATTTTTCCCCAAAAATGATATCTAATATGTTGCACCGCGAAAGCCCCTCTATGCTTAAACAACTTCGTTATCAAAATATTACAAAATAGGTTTCCCTTCTCAACCACTTGTCGACCATAACAAAATATTGAAATCATTTATTTATACTCAGATCATCCCACAATTGCCAGGAGTGTGATCTGGCCATCCCATTCAAGGCTTTACATCCACACATCCTTCTATGAAATTGTGCATGTTTCCTCCTATCAGATGCAAGCTCGGATCAGTATGGGCCTGCAAAAAGAAATCGTCCATCGTGGTACCTCGGGCTGACATTTATTTCTCCTTATCCATAATTTCCATGCTTTCCATTTATTGGATTGAGCTGAGGTTTCAACTACCAGTCCCTCTTTTCTTAATTGATCTCTCCTCGAGATCGAGGCAAGGCTTAACGCCTAGGGGGGGGCCACGTGATTCTCTCAGATTTGTTGTTATATAAGCATGTGATTGCAGGTCTTGTTAGCACTATGCAATTCCCATAGGTTGTCAAGGGTAGAATAAATTGACAGAGGTAACTTATCAAAACCACTTTTGAAACTGCAATCTAAACCTGCCAGTTTCAGAGAGGGATCTCTCTGTATGATTTAGATTTGTTTAGGTTTTAGATATTAGGTTAGTTAAGATAATATGAGTTTGTTTGTTTGTTGATAAAAGTTGGCTGAAGAAATGCATTAAAATTCCATTGGGCTATGGGCTATGTATTAAATATCATAATCAAATGCATTTTTTATGAGGTTTCTTCACAGGGAAAGACAATAAAACTATTGGAACTATTAAGATTAAATGATATGTATTGGACATAAAAGGTGAGAAAGTACACCAAGCAAAGAAGCAATTAAGAATTTCCTTACTTAATATCAGATGAATAACATATAGACCATTAAAAGACTAAAGACAGAGTATGCAAGATAACTTATGTTCTATTGAATTCCTTTTAATGATTAGAATATGAAAAACATAAGTGATTACAGATAATAGAAAGACATTTAACAGAGAAAGAGAAACATCACCAACAATTCGACACAAGAATCCTGTAAATTGGCCTGTTTTATTACCGTTCTATCCTTTTGAAAATATTACACAAATAGCTCCTTGGGTGCAAAAATAAACCCTCAATACTTTGAAGGAAGAAGTATTTATACAATAGTTTACATATTCTCCTGTCATAAATGACCAGGATATTATGGAGAAAAAATCCTAACTAACTAGATCTCAAATTACAAAATATAGGAATACTTTTGATCTATTCAGATCCTTGGTGCTGATTTTGTGGAAGCAGTTGCTGACTCATAATATTTGACTTGACTGTCTGCTCCATGCTGACTCGAAAATCCACATCACTTTTACTCAAGTAAAGAACACAAATCTTCCCATCTCTTTTTACTAGGGATGGCAACCTTGAGTAACATTTTGTATATCTTGTCCATCTCAATGTACTTGGAAAAAGTAGGATTTGTGATGAAAATGTGTTTTACCTCATGTTGGATGCTCAATTCCAACTATAATGTTTCCAGGAAATCCTTGCCAATAATTCTTCCCTGAATGCCTGCAAATTTGGAACCATCCTTTGCCACTGTATTCATCTTCTACTTGTAATCTGACAAAGTGATAAGCTTGTCATTTATTACTAGTAGTCTAGGAAGGCCCTTCTTGTGAAGTACTTCAATCTTGTTGAAAAATCTCTGCACTCCAATGTCCATTAATTGAGCCTTCTCCTCTAGTTGCAACATCAATCCTTTCTTGGTCAAGGCCTTATTGACCGCAAGGATGGTCTTTTTTCTATCTTCAATCTCCAATGCTTCCAATTCTTGCTTGTTCTTGGAGTTGAGGAACATGATGAGCTCAGTGGCCTCTGTAGGCTTTTCTCCTAGTTCTTCCTTGATATTTTCAATTACTTCTCTAGCCTTCTGTACCAATTCATGTTTTTCAAATATAATTTGTATGAATGGCCATATATCTACCATGGATTTGTTGATATCCATCCATATTGTTTCCTTGGCCTCAGATAATGTCTTGGCCATGAAATTTTCCTTCTACATCTTCTGTAGTTGTTGAATGAGTCTCTGAGATTTATGCCTTTCTATATGATAGATGGAATGAAAAATGGACTTCAGGTCTTGGAGGATTTTTACCTCTTCTTGCAACTTTCTGATTTCCTCCCCTTGAAGGGACATATCTTCCATGGACTTTACCATTTTTTCAGAAGCATCTGGAACTTTCACTGGGTAGATGATGGAATCTTTGTTGTTGTGGCTATTGTTGTTGTACTAACTCCCATGAGAGGAACTGCATCCAGTGGAATAACAACCATCTACACATTATGTTATTTCTCTTTGACCAATTTATCTAACTCAGCCTCCATCTCTTTTTTCTAGTGCATTATGCTTCATTATCATCTTTAGCATCTCCTCTTTATGGCCTTGACTTTCAGCCATTTATTTTTCTTGTGAATCCTCAGTGGATAGAAGTTTCAATTGTTTTCTCAAGGAGGCTATATCAACATTTTTATTCTTCAGTAATTCTTTAGCTTCCTTGAAATTTGATGGATCATATCCAATCTTTAACACTAACTCTTCTAGGAATATGATCTTATTATCTTTGGCCAAAGAGGATATATTTTCCAACTTCAATTGAGATTGGAAATTATTTAGAGACACCTACAATTTTGTGGTAGTCAATGATCTATTTGTCAAGGTGGATAAAATCATCTCCCTTGTTTTCCTATGCATGTCCATTTGGTCTGTTGGATGGACCTCCTTCACATCAAACTCAAAAAACGTTTTCTTGTAGTCACCAACTACCTTGAGATGAATTAATTGTGCCTATAGGTATGCCATTTGAATTATTCACTTCTATGTATCAAATGCTGATAGTAATCTATTATGGGCAGTAGAGTTCTGCTTCTAGAACTGGGCATATGTACTACTACTTAGGAGTTCATTCCTTAGCTTGATTTTTTTGTATTTGTTAAATATGTTTGACCCTGTTGGCTCATGAGAGGACTCAACTGACAAAGTAGTGTCTATTTTTATTTTGGATGAAGGTGTGGACACAATGTGTTGGATGCCTAAGAATTTTGAAGAATGTGGTCCCTTCATGACTATGGTGGATGGGTTTCTCCTTTTTTAAGAAAGTCTGGTGTGTGGCGAGTTTTATCCCTCTTCTTGTAAACTTGAAAATCTTCAGTTGACACCTCTGTGACTGAAGGTGAAACCTCTTTCCTGGATATTTTTTTTGTTTGTACCTGAGGAGTGATGGTATGTGAAATGTTGATAGGGGGATGTTGTTCTTCTGTCTCCAACAATGTATTTTCTTGCCACTCAGTCTAATTCATATACTTATCTACTTCAGGCTTCTGTGCATGAGCATAAGGAGGGTTCTTTTGATTGAGCCTAAGTTCTGATATGATACCAAATGGGTCATAATTCCATGTGAATATCATATTGAAGTTCATATGTTTCAAAAGGTTGCTATCCTCTTCTCCTATATCTCTATTGTTTCATATTAAAAAACCAATTTGGGTTTTTATTCTCAATTGTTGTTTCTTCTTCACTAAAACAAAATGGACGTCATCAGAGTTTATCATCTACCTGATATATTCGAATGCAAAGATCCTGACAGGGAGATATTTTGGCAGTTTATATGGTGAAAATTCACACCCATATACTTTGATATCAGTATGGTTCTGGTAAAGCTACCAGTCCCCTATTTTGGCCAAGTCAGAGAGATGAAGAATTCTCTGGACTTATTCATTGATTCTTGGTTCAATTTTGTTGCTGAGCATGCACACTACTGGATGATAAAAATGATCAATGAAGTATTTATATTTGAATTCAATGGATTTTTTCCTCAATAGTGAGGTCCAAGAAGTCACTCATTGAGGATTCCCTTCCTGATCTAATTTTTGGAGAGCACAAGAAAATCTGTTTGCATGAAAGAAAAGGAACAGTTACACCAGTACTAAGGAGTACCTGAACATTCCTTCTGTTGATAATTTTAAGAACTATTCATGTATAATGTCAGCTGGAAACTGAGTGAAATTAAAGGGACCATAGTTTTCTCCTCTATGGAGAAGATGGACAAAAAACCCAGGATAGGTTCATGTACCCATTCATCAGAAAAATATCCTAGTAGGTAGCAGAGGGTGGAAATTATTTGATTGGCCCTGACTGAGAAAATGGAAGACGAATAGGGAAGGTTTTTCTTAGGAAACTGCACATATTCTGGTAGGAAGATTTTGAAAATTTGGGATCTTTGGGGGAAAGAGAGTTTCTGATAAAGGTCGTTTAGTATTTCAATGGAGAAAGGACTCGAAGAATCAATTTTGGGATCTGTAACATCTGGTTTATTTATTCAGGGGTAGTGGTTAACATGGTTTCACCAGACGAGGATACAATGGCCCTTTGGCTGGGAAGATAGTGAGCTTGCCACTTAAGGGATAAATCTGGGAAATGAAAGGTCTGGGAAAACATGTATAAGGGGAAATTGGAATACCAGAGTCAAATTTCATCACTTTGGTCTAAGAAAATGTCTCTTAGCCAGAAGTGTAATTCGAAGAAATTGAATTCACACTTCAACTCTGTAACTCTGTAATCTTTGTCAACCAAGGGAACACGCTCCAGGTCAATGGGAGGGGGAAGAAACAGATTTTCGATAGTTTCAGTGGTTTTATATTTGGGAGCCATAGCTAATAGATATTTGAAGGAGAAAAAATAATGACTATGGTTACCCAGATTGATGGTGCCTGTTGATAGTGTGTCTTGGTGATTATTGGCTTGAAAGATGGAATCGACATTGTGTCAACAGTTTTTGGATCGGTGAACAATATGGAAATTGTGAATAAACGGGGTTAAACAGTGCATGGGGGTGTCCATTATGGTGCGGGTGGTTACTGGACGAATAACGGACACGAGGGATGGAATTGATTGGCCAATGGGTATGAGGGGTATGACAAGTGACAGGATAGTGGGGTACAATGTTAGAGTGAAATGGGTAGTATTAGATGAGTGGTCAGAT
>SNQJ01S0105377.1:18292-30121 GCA_010110895.2 Picea sitchensis
TGTAATTGAGCAGGGGGTCTGGTAAGATGTGAGGATGACACATTGCGTGGGGCTTGCTCTAGGAAAACCACTTTTCCCTAACCCCCCCCAATCGTTAAAGGAAGAAAGGTCAGGGGTGTCTGAAAAACATTGTCGACCGTTGATATGAGCGCTGCTTGGTCAAGTGTTGAAAACTGTGCACCCATTAGTCACAAAACGACAAAAGTTCATATCCACAAAAAAATTAGGATAAAAAATATGTTGTGGGTAGCTCTAACTCCCCCTTATTTGTTTTTTCACCAAGGGGTCATTTCCTAGTAAACACATCAAATTAAATCAACTAAAAGGTATTTAATCAATCCTTTTGCAAATTTTATTGAAATGAACAATACTAACCTAACTCCGAGCCTACTCAACTAACACATTAATCCATCTTAGACTATTTGATTAATAATTACTCTAACCTAATATATTTGGCCAAGGTTAGACTGTTTGGCCAAATTTATTCACTAACCTATCAACATAAATTTAAAAGGTTTGATCATGATTATACAATATGAGTCAAACCAAGTTTATTTTCATGGGGTTATATATATATATATTATACCCTATTTTCATTTTTTTATATTTTTATTCTTTTTTTTTAATTTTATTTTCTTTTTCTTTTATTTTGTAAATCATTTGTAGAATAAAATATTATTTACAATACAATACAATTAGAGGAAGATGTTCTAATCACCAGGTGATCCTATGAAATATTGGGTTATAATAGGGTTGTCATAAGAAGTTTGGATTCACACTGCTTTTAAGCCCGTAATTCACCACCTTTTGCCACATAGCTCTTCTGCTATACCATGGTTTCAATTGAGGGACTGCTCACAAATTTTATCAATCGAGCATGTTGCATCCCCACAATGAAACATGGTCATTGATCTAGTCGCGATCTACGATCTGGGCGCACCTGCTAAATTTAGCACCACCGCTAAAGTTTATTCACACACCAATTCTAGGATCCATTAAAACCTTGGATGGAGATGGCACTAATATTAGCACTTGAACATGAACACTTCTTGGAGTATGATCTCCTGTAGATGATGTGGTGGCCTAATGTCGCTATGATGACATGTCATGGATGAAGGGGTGACATGTGTCAATTGAAGATAGGCTGAAGACATCTCCAAAAATTCTTGAAATGAGTGCGATGTGTCAGTGCTAGATGGATGCCATGTGTCTCTAACATATGAGCACCATACGCTAGAACTGATGGGTGCCAAGTGTCTTGGATCTATGGACTCTGAGAGAAACTACTTCGGAGGAAAATGGGAGCGGGGAAGCTGAAACTCCTGAAGCCCGAAGTCTCGAAGAAAACTACCACAGTTAGATTTGGATGGACACACGACAACAATCAATGGAATTCGAGAGAAGACACTATGTATGAAAGGGAGAGGGGAGAATTCAAAACTCCCAAAGCCCGAATTCCCAAAGTAAATCATGATTTTTTGATGGAGAAGGACGCGTGGTGCCTAATATTTAACTTCGGGGCGTGTGTCTGGCACTAGACCTCGTGCAACTTTGACATTCCAAATACATGCGAGACGTTGATCTGAACTACTTTTGGGATCTCCATTGTTGGAAAAACAAACTTGCCCGCTGCTTGTATTTTAAGCCCGAAATGAGATTCTTTGAATGTTGCATTTGGATGCTTCTATGCAACAAAGTAATTTTTCATCTTGCGACCGTTTGACAACTTTATGTGATAACATTGGCTCCACAGGGGATGACATGCTCCCTGTGAGCTGCCAAGAACAAGTAGTTCCAGTGCCTTAGATGTTGGGTTGTGGAGTCAATCTCAGATACATTTTCTGAAGGAAACATGCTAACATGTACACCAATCTACTTACAAAAAAGAAAACAAACACACATGCTCTAAAAGGAGCTTATTTATGTACAATCTTAGAGTAACTGAATTTTTACAATGTGCTAGGTGAAAGAAAACTTCCACCATAGCCGCCCAAACTGCTTGGTAACATAATTTTCCTTTTCATTGCAAATGATCCACAAAAGGTAAGGGAAGTATGAAAATAGAATGATTTTTTTTTTTTGGAACACTGACCATACCCCCAAGTGATGATAAGATGAATAATTTTCCAGGCTCCAATGCTTTTGGAAAACTTAACTCCATACATAACCTTATAGGGTCATAAAGTCTATAATAAGGCACACTAATCTGGTAAGAAATCATATCCTTCATTGCATCATTGCTTACCTGTTGTTTGATGTTCTCATAATGTACATGTGGGTAAAGGATTGATGTAGGTTGGCTAATCCCAGGTAATATTTGTTCATTTACCAGTGCTGGACATTAGACAATATGCACATTTAGCCCTCCCTTTTCTCCTTCATGGTCCTCCGAAAGATCAAGTTCATAATTATCATACACAGGAACCATGYTACAAGGTTCCAAAGGAGCCATGAAAAATCTCATCTCTTCATCATCTTCACTGGGATATTCATCAAAAATTAATTGTTTTAGGTCAACATTTGAAACAAATTCTTCATCATAAGTAGGGCTTCCAAAAACATCTTCTTCAAGGACAGGAATATCCTCTGCATTTTCTCCATAAGAGAAACAAACAACATCTACCTTCAATTTTGAAAGTCTATGAAAAAACAAAGAGAAATATTCCCTAGCTTTTGTCACTAGCTTATCATCTATCTCAACTTCATAGTCAGGGGAAATATCTACTACAAAATACACTTACTCTTCATCATCATAAGATTCAAAAGAGACATGTTGATTTTCATGAACATTTAAAGCAACAGATACATATGATATGATGCCATATGTTTCTGTGTTATTGTTAACATAATGAATATCATTCAACACCTCTTGATCTTCATGATAAATGTTTTCTTCTTCAGTGAATGCTTCATAAAAAATATGGCTTTCATGACTAGAAGAATATTTATGGAGCAAATAAAACTCATTACAACATCCCTCAAAAAGACGTTCAACTGGAAAATATTATTTACAAAAGGAATTGAAAGCTGCATGAAAGTCTGTGAAAGAGATGATACTTGCAACTGGGAGATATCTACACCAATCACGAGCAATCCCTTCTAATGAATACTTGAAAATATTTATATAAACATCTTTGTGCACAATATGAAGATGATGAATAAAATCATGAAAATCTAGCAAGTGTTCAGCTGGTTCCTCCCACTCTTCTCCTTGAAATTTAGGAAGGCTACTTTCCCATTCATCTCTACTAGGAACTGGATTAGGGAAACCAACTATATTTGAAAAATCACAGAAAGAATAACTCTAAGATAAAATCTTGTCCATTTCAAACCAGTGGATTCGCAAATAGATTTCCAAACAATGGAGTTTCCATGGTGAAATATGAGCAGTCAGAATAATGTGTCCAATTTCAGTTCACCATCTAAAACTGGATCTTTTCGTCGTCGTTATCCCAGAGAAGATATATTCACTTACATCCCCAACAATAGTGACATTAATGTTAGAACTGATATTCACCCTCCGACTGCAAGAGGATAAGCCCAATATCCATAATTTTTTTTTAAAATGGATTAAAATTGGTTTGAGTAGGTGGATCAGGACAAGACTGCAAAGAAAGGAAAAGATAATAGAGGTCACTGCAGATCAGTTCTCGATCATTGGGCTATGGATTCATAAGTATCATGCTAATGAAGGCATCTGAACTTCCTATCAGACAACAGGATTTATGTGGTGATGAGGAGAAAGAAGACAAAAAATGTCTGAGTGATGAACCATGAAAGATGGGCAAGATGACAATAGATCCTCTATCGCCTCAGGAATCCATAGATCAAAGAGATGTTACATCTAGACAAGAAGAAAAGTAAAAAATGTTTGATGAACCATGAAAGATGGGAATGATGGTAGCAGATCCTCTACCACCTCAGGAATCCATAGATCAGAGAAATTATATCCAGATGAGAAAAACATAAAATGTCTGATGAACCATGAAATATGGGAAATATGACAAAAGATCCTCTACCGCCTCAGGAATTCATAGATCAGAGAGATTACATCCAGACAAGAAAAATAGAAAAACATGTAAACTAAGAAGACATTCTGATAAAAACAACTCAAAGGAATCTTCAATAACATAATATTTACAATCCAATCCCCTCATGATTACAACTGAAAAATACAGAGCCTTTCTCATAAAAATATATCGGCTCTCCAGCCTCTGAAAAACACCTCCCCTTACATATCATTCATCTGATGTATTTATAGTCAAAAGAATAGACATGTCTTACTTCTTGGGTGCTTCTTCTCTAGTGTCGTGTGTCTTCTCTTCTCTGTCCTGTTCCTTTTGTCAGAAGGAAAATATGGTCAGTATGGGCTTGCAGGAAAGACTGCCCTCTGTGGTACCTCGAGATGAAAGTCTTCTGTTCCATGGCCAGACCCTCCATGCTTTCTAATTACTGAGTGATTCAAGGTTTCAAACACCAATCCTTTCTTTTATTAATTGAATCCTTAGGATCAAGACAAGGCTTAACACCTAGGGGGATACCACGTGTTTCTCTCGGATTTGATGTTATATAAGCACGTGATTCTGGGGCCATCAAAGGTGGTTTGGATCCACACTACTTTTGAGCCCACAATTCACCACCTTCCTCCACATAGATCTTTCGATATACCATGGTTTCAATTGCAGAACCACTCAAGAATTTTATCGTTCGAGCATGTTGCATCCCCGCAATGAAGCATGGTCGTTGATCTAGTTACGTTCCACGATATGGGCATCCCTACAAATTTAGGATCATTCTAACCACACTTGGATATGGCGATAATTTTGGCATTGAACAAAAACACTTCCCGGAGGATGATATGACGGGGTGACCTGACGTCACTATGCTAACGTGTCTTGAAAAGAGAGGTGACACCTGTTGACGCTAGATGGATGCCATGTGTCATGATAGATGAGAATGCCACATGTCTGAACTAATGAATTCCATGTACTTTGGCACTTCACAGCTCAGGGGTGGTCTACATGTAGAGATGGAGATCCGAAGTGAATGATGACCGTCGATCTAAGGAGGACACATAGTAGGGATTTGTGGACTCCAAGAGAAATTACATTGAAGGAAAACAAGAGAGAGGAAGCTGAAACTCCTGAAGCCCAAAGTCTCGAAGAAAACTACCACCGTTAGATTTGGATGGACACGCGAAAGCGATCGGTTGACTTTGGGAGAAAACACTTCGAATGAAAGCGAGAGGGGAGAAGCAGAAACTCCCAAAGCTTGAATTCCTGAATTGAATAACGATCGTCCAATGGAGAAGGACGCATGGAGCCTACTCTTTTACTTCTGGGCTTATGTCTAGTTCTAGACCTCGAACAACTTTGAAATTCTGAATACACACGAGTCGTTGATCTGAACTTCTCCTGGGATCTCCGTCATTGGAAAAATAAACCCGCTCGGTGCTTGTAGTTTAAAGCCGAAATGGGATTCCTTGAATGTGTTTGGATGCTTCTATGAAACAAATGACTTGTTCGTCCTGCGACCCTTTGATAGCTTTATGTGATAACAACTTCATCCCATTTGGTAAAGTAATCCACTACCATGATAAAGTACTTGTATCCATTATTGGATGGAGGATGGAAATTCATGAAATATATGCCCCATTTACAAAAGGGGCCGGATGTGATGACCGAGTGTAGAAGAGATGGGGAAGCTCATGCTTTGTTTTCATAAATATGGCATTTATCGCATCACTTGACAACATGGATGCAGTCATGAAACAAAGTGGGCCCGAAGTATCCTACTCAGATGATTTTTTGGGAGGTGCACATACCCAAGAGGTGACCACCACAAGCGTCACTGTGGAAATCATTCAAGACTCAGTCGACTTCTTCAATGGTAATACATCGTCGAAGGATGGTATAAAAACCTCATCGGTAAAGAATGTCCCCGATGAGGAGGTATTGGGGAGCCTGATGGAAAATGCGTTGGCAATCATCTTGAGAGAGGTGAGACCCAAAATTCTGTGTACGAAGGTAGATGAGGAGGTCTCCATATCAGGGTTTTTCAGAGGGGATGAAGACAAGGTGTTCATTGGGGAAATCCTCATTGATGGGGGAAGCTTTGGTGTCCGATGGAAAATCTGTAATGAGTTCAACTAGGAAAAGAGATTTCTTGATTTTGGGAGTAGAGAAATCTAGATCGTATTTCTGGAGGATAACGATCCATCGAGAAAATTTTCCATTGATATGTCATCGACTAAGCAAGCACTGCATGGAGTTGGAATTTGCTAATACCTTGGTCGTGCGAAGAAGAATGTAATGCCACAGTTTTTGGACTGCGAGGACAACTGCTAACGTGAGTTTTTCATCATGATTATACTTTAAGGGTAATCCTAAAAGGTTTTTACTAATGTAGTAAACCACATGTTCACACCCATCATCCCCTAATTGGATGAGGACTCCTATGACTGAAACATCAGAGGCTGATAAGTATAGGATGTAATCGTGATCATAGTCTGGGGGACTAATCAAAGGGGCATTGGATAGGGCAACTTTTAAATCATCAAAATCCATTTGAGCATGTTCATACCATCTAAATGGGATATCATGACATAGTAAGAAGAGAAAACCATGTCCGCGAGTGGTCTAGTCTAGGACAAAGTGACGTAAAATGTTGGATTTTCCTTGCAAGCTCTAGATTTGGCGTGAAGTCCTAGGTGCTAGAATTTTTGTGATAGCTCAGACCTTGAGGGGGTCCACAATGATGTCATGTTGAGAGAAAATGAACCCAAAGAGGTACTCGACAGTGATGCCAAAGAGACACTTGAGCGGGTTCAAGCAGATATTATATTGGCAACATCGTTGGAAAATGATGCATAAGTTGTCTAAATACTAGGTTCGCTTTTTGGATCGAGCAGTGAGGTTACCCAAGTAAGAGAGAATGATGCGAGAAAGATCATGACAGACATAGGTCATGGTCTGTTGGAAAGTAGCACCTTCATTTTTGAGTCCAAAAGGCATGATGCGATAAGAAAAGGTATCTGAAGGGGTTGTAAAAATGGTTTTGTACTGATCTCCTGGGTGGATTTTAATTTGATTATAGTCGGAGAACCCGTCCATAAAGGAAAGTGCCTCATGTCCAACACAATCATCGATGATTTGGTCGATGAAAGGGGTTGGGAAGTTGTCTTTGGGAAAAGTTTGGTTGAGGTCGCGAAATTCGGTGCAGACGTGAATAGTTCCCTTTTTTTTGTTAACAGAGATGGGGTTGGAGACCCAAGAAGTGTACGCAATGGGGTAAATGAACATGACTGCACGTAACTGGTCAATATTAGCTTTGATAGCTGCAACTTTGGATGGGTGTAGCGGGTATTTATTTTAATGAACATGGGCGATATCCAACCATATTTCTATTCGATGTTCGACTATAGAAGGATTGAGGCCAGACATCTATGTATATGACCAGGAAAAAATATCTTGGTATTCCTGAAAGAGAGCTTTGTAAGAAATGATTTCTTCAGGGGAGCATGCAGCGCCAATGGTGATCTCTTCTATGATGCCTAGTTTAATGGAAATGTCAATTTTAAATGTGTGGGAGATGTTGGCCATGTTTCCTTCTTCAAAAGAATCGGGGGCAGGGATGGGTTTTTTGAACCAGTCAATATGCCCCGAAAAAATAAAATCCGTGTTTTCGATTGCGAACAAAGAGGCTTGATCGGGAGGGTGAAATACCTATTGTGAGAGAAAAAGTGCTCGATGACGGAGCACATTACAAGGGTAATCAAGGGTAGTCAGTTCCTCCAATATATATTCGTCATAGTGGAATATGTGAGAATACAAAGGATTCGGGGAGATGGCAGGGGGAACTGTCAACGAGTAAGTGTTATTGTCCTCAAGGGGTGAGGACGTAGAAGGGATATCGTGTATAGGGTGTGATGGCTCACTTGACATAAACAAAATTTCACGATACTGTGGATGGTATCTCATTTTCTCAGGGACTGACGACGAAATATAATGAATGTCAATAATGTGAGCATAAGTAGGGAGTGCCTGAGAGAGATCAGGCCGATATGTGTGTCGTACTACAACTAATGTTTGGCGAAACTGAGGTAGAGATAGGAAATTATGAGTGTAATGGCCATTTTCTGAGCATATGGCACACACAAAATTGGTTTGTAACCCTTTCTTGCATGTGGTTGAGGACTCTATAGTAGTGGTGGATGTACTTGGTGGAGTGGTAAGCAATGGGGTTTCTTTAGGGAGCTCGATAATATTGCGTAACTGGGGCATAGTAGGAAATATGTTGGTTGGGTGTCATTATCTTTCACATAGTGTGCAAGGAGGTTGGGATTGGGGAGGGAGTGGAGATATGTGCTTGTTCTTCCTTTGTCTGCCCTCGGTAGTGGTAGTGTTGCCGCAAATTGTGGGTGAGGGTGGTGTGGTAGGAGTCAGTATTGGGATTTGCATTTATAATCCCTCGATTTGAGGAGGGAAAGATGGTGAAGTTGTTACACCTCAAAATTACTCACTTCAATAGTGTCTCAAGTGTTGTCATTACAAGTGTTGTATGTGTCGCATCTTGTCCACAAGTGTCGCATCTTGACCACAAGTGGTGTAAGTTTCACAAACATCATACTACCATCTTGCCTATGTCGTGCCTCTAATGACATCATAAAGACACTTAAGACACATCAAAGGCTAGTTTGGAAGAAGAGAAATCACTTGACAGGGAGTACAAACCTTTTTCCACTGAAAGAACCATTAAAAAATGGATTTTGGAGAGGAGCGCTCCCCTATCCACTGTAAGGGAGTGCTGACACTCCCTGAGCCTCTTTGGGGGAGTGTTTGAGCACCTTGTGTACCCTTTTGGGGGAGTGCTACCCTTTTCTGAGCAAGTTTTGGGTTTGTTGAGACAAATCAGGGAAGAATCCCTCAATTCTCGAAGGTCGTTGGATTCGAATAGATGGTCAAGGCACGATCTTAGGGAAGATCCTCAACTGAAGGAGAGGAATCCTCAACTTATCCCAAAGATCTCTCAAGTGGTTGAGCCTCTCCAAGGTTATATAAGGAGGCCTTCTCATGGTGAAAAGGGAGATGGAGATTGAGAATTACATCAAACTTATGATCTCATGAGTGAGATTTCATCAAAGCAATCAGTGGAGATTACTTGAGAAAAGGGGTTGGACAAGGAGAACTAGAAGAAGCTTCTTCACCTTCATTCAAAGGATTGTAAGTATTTTTACATGTTCTCATTAATAATCAATGGTTGGCCTGTTTCTTTCAAACTTATGCTTGTTCCATATGAGTTTGTCTATAGTAGATGGATCTATATTTGAGCTAATCTCAGTAGAGTAGGAAGTCCATTGTATCTTTGTTTGTCCTATAGGACCTATCAGGGAGCTCAGGATCAAAGCTCAGCCAGGACTTTGCAAGGACAAATATCACTAATAAGGTACATATATTTCTCCTTCTCTTTCATTTATTAGCTTGATTAGATCTAAAAGGAAGTTAGTGTCCATGTTAAGCACTTTTCTATCTTGGCCTTAGGAGTCTAGAGACCAAGAGGGAATCTACTTGTCCGTAGGGGGATTCACCTACAACAGAAATTGACGACTCCACTGGGGAGGAAACCTGATTTTTGTTTCCTTTCCCAGATCTTGTTTTATCCCTTTTCCCACTCATTTTACCTTCTCCATATTGTCATTT
Source organism: Picea sitchensis (assembly GCA_010110895.2). Lineage (NCBI taxonomy): Eukaryota > Viridiplantae > Streptophyta > Pinopsida > Pinales > Pinaceae > Picea > Picea sitchensis. Next base: position 27,991 of record SNQJ01S0105377.1, read on the forward strand.
TTATTCTTATATTTGTTTGATTGCCTCTTTATTTCATCATGATCACCCTGATTGACTGAATTTCTTTGATTTTTTGAGTTTCTGGGCATTTTTCTGAGTTTTTGGAGAAGAGTGCTCCCCCTTGTTGCTATCAGAGCGCTAGAACTCCCCTTTATCCTTACATAGAGTGATGGAATGCTCTGGTTCCCCTTACACCAGAGCACTACCCAATGTTTGTGAGAAATTCTCCAGAATTTTCATCTTCTGAAGCTATTTCTTGGTTTTTCCACTTGCTCAGGGTCTCATACTCTCAGTCCATCTTGGTATTGGCTTTCAACACCCTGTTTTCGATGGATTGATCCTATTTTGTTTGGGAATTTGACATTTTATTTCCTTTCCTTGAAGTCACTCTTTGTCTTTGCTGACCTAGAGTTAACTTGTTGTTTTCTTCTCCTTTATCTGACTGAGTGGAAACTTTTGTGAGGAAATCCTAAGGTCTGTGAACCTTTCCATCTGATCTTTGAGGTCAATTTTCCAACATTTCTCTTTTGTTTGAGGTTTTTTGGTTCTTGTTTGCAACTTTGGTTATCTTTGTCCTTCTTGTCTATTTCACAACGAGAGTGTATTTTTATTTTGTGTGAGGTTTGCTTCTGATTGTTTAATCCTGAAGTCTGATTGACATTTAGAAGTTTTACATCTATTTATCATTCACATATAAGCAAAAGGAAATATTTTAGTGATTGTTTTGGATATTAGAAGGCATTTCTGAAATTTTTAGCATTGCATTGGATTTGATTGAGAAACACTTGTATGAGGACATTGCATCTTAGTGTTTGATAGTGAAAATAACTTTTTCTCTTTCCCTTAAATAGCCATTCATCAAAAGACAATGACTACTTATCATTTTCTTGTGCATTTTTGGGAATTGAGTCATCATACCATTAGTTTCATTGTCATACACCCTTTGAGGAAAGAACAACCGTAAAATCATCGGTAATTAAAATTTATCTAGAACATTTTGTTTTTAGGATCTTCCACCAACATTAGACTAGGATTAGCACTTTGGATTAGGTTGTGAGTACAACTCTCCAAAGTTTTCAAAATGAACATTAGCATCCTGAGATAGGGAGAGTCAAATCCAATTGTCATATAGGTTTTCTGGGATTCCCCTCTCACACAGGGGTTACACATGAGGTCACATTCGGGAGAATTACGAAGATTATCTCTCCATGGTTCAACTGTTTGTAGTGGTCGGATCGTATATTGGGGGTCACTTGAGGGTATACCCATGATTATGTGGGGGAGCCTCTCTATTTGATTTCAGACTTGTTATCCTACCCATATGTTCGGATAAAACTGTTGACTGTACCATCCCAGGGGCTGACTGTGAGTTGGTGTCCTTAGTTGCCATAATTTTTAGGTACTTACATGAGGTGATAGTGAAGGGAAGTCTCACTGTAGCTAGAACAGACATTGGTCAAATTCACTTGGGCTCCTTGGAGGGTAAATCCACAATTACTACGTGGAAGCTTGCACCAAGGTGAAAGTCCATTAAGAAGGTCGCCTTTGTAACTGTTCCACTAGATCCTAGCCCTTTCTTGACTTGGTCACATGACGTTGAATTTCATCACCAACTAGTACGGTCATCGAGAGAAGTTTTGTTTGCTTGGTTTTGATTCCTAGATTTTATTAGCGTATGTCGTTTCTTCTTATTAGTTGGACCTAGATTTTCAGTGTGTACTATTATTCTCCAAAATTGAGCTTGTAGACGATAAAATTCTTCGTCGATCGCGTAGGATGCAAGGGTTGCCTCCGAAATTCTACCAACCCTTACCTCCTAACCATCCAGAAGACAACTACCATGGAGAGGTAGAAAATCAATCTGACGCTAGGAGTGTTGTTGCTCCTCCATTAGACAATTTAGAAGGCTCTTTGGTTACGGTTGAGAATCCAACTCCTCACACTACATATGTGTCGGTATCCTCTCTCGAACCACTTTTTCTTCATTTAGACTCCCTTGGGAACATCATAGGCGAAGAGGTCCCACATTTACCTGAGAGACAATTTACCGAAACATATATGGGATCCACAGAACCAACCTTTGGTGATGAGTATAGGACTCTTATTCGTCCTACCACTATAGTAGATGTTA
>SNQJ01S0105378.1:17219-37909 GCA_010110895.2 Picea sitchensis
AATTACTTTCTTTTTTCATGAATATTAATATTAATTCATGTGCACTTGATTCTCACACTTAATCAATTATTTCTCCATGAATATTAATAATAATTCATGTGTACTTGGTATTTTGGCCTTCATGTAATATATCCCTCCTCCACATTGACTAGGGATTGTGACATAGGTTATTCCATGGTGTCAAGGTGTATGTGACACTTATATGACACTTTACGACACTTAGGGCAAGGTACCTAGGTGTGCAAATTTCATGTCTAACAATTTGTTTCAACAACAAACTAATTTAAAGGAGCCACTAAATCTACTACAATCCACAAAAATCATGGGAAATTGGTTGGAATATGTCAACACATCTAACTTGCTGCCACCTGTAATAACATTATATCTCCCTCTCAAAGCTATCACCTGTGACCTTCCTGAACATAAAAAAAATTCTGCAAGCACCTATCACAACTATGTATCTCAAAGATGATCCCCTTCTCTTCATATCCCAACCTCTAATACCATGTCAATTTTCACATGCAACTCTATGTGACTAATTTTCAAATTTGAAAATTGCTTCCTAGTGAACTTAACAGTAAAATCCTAGTTGTTATCACTGAAAAATTTTACACTGAAAATTATTGACTGAAAATATATGCAGCGGAAACACAAAGATCATAGATGAATCATCAATACATAAGAGACACAAAATTTTTGTTTTGTAACTTTATCCAATTCTCCAAACCTGAGGACAAAACCAATCCTGTCAAAATCACCAAAACTGAGGACAAAAGTAGTCCTCTCAACCAATATAATATCACAAAATATGAGGACAACCTTATCCTCCAATAACCATACAAATAAGAAAATCAAACCTCAACAAATATCCTAGAAATCTCCTCTACCCACAAATATGTTTCAGATCACCTGTATGGCCTATTGACGTCACTTGTTAGTGTCAGCATGTACAAACCTGCTCCTCCTCGAATGTTGATACACAATTCACCTTACTGTCAAACCACGTACATACGCGATTCACCCTCTTGCAAACCGCATATAAACACACTTTGTCCCACTACAAACCACGTATAAGTACAAAAAAATTGTACGAACACTTCTGTACACTTCGATCTCTACAACTTCCTTTCTCTTGGGCTAGATTTTCCACCTCGCAAACTTTTCCCTTTGTTGAAATCACCAAGCCTCCTAGCACAAGTGTAAACTCACTTATGCTAACTCCATCCTTCCACAATGTGCAAATGTCACAATGACCTCTTTCCTTTATATACAAGTCCTAGGGGTCAACATAGAAGCCCATCCACAAGTCAACATCAAATTAGGATTTCTTTGTGGGTGTGAAGCCCCAACACAAATCCACAAAGCCCATCACCAAACCCATGAAGCCCTAGCCTCATCCCAAGGTCGATTTCACTAAAACAAAAGGCTAATCTGGTGCCAACAAAGATTCCCACATGTCTGACACCTTGGCCTCTTGTGGGAATACCTATCGAAGCTACAAAAATCAACACCCATGGTGTTTTAGGTTTTATCCGACGCCTGGTTTCACTATGACAGTCGTGACATTTTGTTCTTATTTTAGCAATGCTAATTTTCTTCTTTAAGCTAGCTATGGTAGAAATATACATTTGATCTTCTAAGTTGGGGTTAATGATCTCTTTATAGTACTTTAAATTTCTCTTATTCTCTATCTCTTTGTTGCACCATAATTTCTCTTTAAATTTAGTTGTAATAGTTGTTTTTAATGGTATTAACATTTTGTAGAGTTGTCTCCGTGTCTATTCTCCAATGGTTTAACCAAGAATCAACATCTTTATACCACCCTCTCTTAAGGTTCAGGTGACTTTAATTGGATTTTGAAGAAATTCTATCATGTCAATTATCTTGTGCTTGTACATTAAGTACCTAATCATAGCCTTGCTCTCAATGGGAGGTAGCCAAACCTCCAAGAGGGGGATTGGATATAGTATATTACTTTAGTTTTAAGATTATAGATTATAAACACTTCTAGTTTAGCTCGATTTTCCTCCAAGTTTCTCTAGAAATATTGCAACCCCAAACTTCACATCCATATAAGATAACTGGAGTAACAAGTGTGTCAAACAAGACTTTCTTTTTTTTTAGAAAATAATATATGCTTCTTTATAGTTGTTCTCAAGACCAAAATAGGATTTTTGTTCTCCATTAATCCTTTTATCAACAATATAGTTTTGTTTGATCTTGATATGAAAGTTAACTCTAAGATACTTGTACAAATTAACCTCCTAAGAGTTGTTATTATCATACACAAAATTAGGATAACTGGTGTTCTTGGATTTGATAATCACAACCTTTGTCTTATTAGTGTTTACTGACATACTAAAGATAGAACATAAATCTTTGATAATTCTTAATTGTTTATCAAGGTCAGAGAGGCACCTCTCAAAAAGAACAATATTGTTGTCATAAAAAGAAGGATGATGATTATCTTGGCCAAAGTAGTGCCAACACAACCTGCTTCTTCCAAATATGTTTCTAGATTGTCAATATAAATACCCAAAAGGGTAAGGGACTAAGAAAAACTTTGTTTAACCCCTATATTATAGTTAACTTCATTTGACCTATTATCATTGTAACAATTTTTTAGATTCCAAGTCTCGGGATTTAGCAGGAGGCTAAATCAATATAGAGGAGTGATAAACTAGTAGACAAGGTCACATCTAGTGGACGGGGCTAAATCTAATAGAGGTGTGAAGTGGATGGGGCCCAGTGGGTCATGGATCATGAACACCGCTCATCAACAGTCGTGGAGCATATTGGGCCAAGAAATAGTGCAGAGGATAATCTCTTGAAAGCGGGCTGATAGGAATACCACGGTTTCATTTTGAGGGCATGTGGCGCCACCAGACGCATATCGAGCAGAAAAGCGAGTAAGCTCGAAACCGCTCAATCACACCCTGATGTCATGTGTAAAAATATCATTGAGTGTGTCAAATCCAAAGGTCACATGTGGAAAAGGAAATCTAACGGCCAGTCAAATTTCCTCGAGACACTTGTCTAAGTACTATTCATCTGTGCGATGCCAGGTGAACACCGCCAAAAAAATGATTTGAAGTCTTATCATTTGAAATGGATAGACGAATGTGATAGGTCATTATCCCTGTAAGGAATTTCGTCAGTAGCCCATGATTAGCACTCAATGGCGATTGTTACTCAAAATACAGGTGAAATTACTCCATGTCGGGTAATTGACGTTATATTCTAGAGTGGGATAATCGCAAATCAAATCATTTGTCCAATTCTTGTATAGTGAGAGAAATAGGCTCCTGTTTCTGGGTGAACCAGCAGAAATGGGGGAGAAATATCTAGTGGCCTTTAGTGAACTGGGATATTCAAATAACCTGCCAAAATTATCAATGAGGAATAAAGAGAAGCTTGATGCATGAATATTGGCAACAAAATTTCACACAGAGCCAGCAGATGAAATAGGGTCCAGTCAAGGAATCATACTATATCCTATCAAGAAGGATTTAATCATCAATTGGTATGCAAATAAGTGCCATAGGCAAGCTGTCAAGAAGAAAAGGAGCAAACGACAGAAGGAGATTAAATCTAAAATGGTCAAAGGTACTGGAGAAAGCCAGCCTGTCTAGCTTGAAGCCTTAAAAGAAGAAATTGCTAACCTGAAATAGATTTCAAGCTAAATTTAGTATGTTTCAGAGAAATTTGTGATGATACAGAGAAGTGCAATTCAGAGTAAAAATCTCAAATATGTCATTTTTGGTTTATAACATCCCCTACAAAATAGGAGTTCAGTGGTTGTACATTACTCCTTCCGTGACCAATGTCTATTTTTAGAAACTTGGGGAAGATGATTCGTTTTGAATTCCATATGTAATTTGTCTATATTTACTGCTAAAGGATAAAATAGAAAGTAGGATTTTACCGGAGAGGGGCCTACCCTCGTAGCAGGAGAACTTTGTAATTCTTTGAAGCTAAAGTGAATACATATGCAGAAGCTTTTGAAGTCTCTATGAAAATATTCTAATGGTGGTGATATGAGTTTTTTCTTTTCTCATTGTAAGTATTTGATGTGTTCTTTTATTCCATTTGCACTATCTTATGTTTAAATTGGATAGTTAAAATCCCAGAATTCATTTTGTGATGCTCTCAACTTAAGCAATTTAAACTGTGTAAAATTCTTCATAACTAATTCAGAATTCATTTCATTAATGCTCTGATGTAGTTACTTGTTTTCTCCCTTTCCTCTTACACTCTACAAATTTAAATTTACAACTCAGATTCATTACCTCATTTAGCCTTTATCCTCTGGAGAGTTCTACTGGCCAATCATTGTTTTCATTCAATTTCAGAATTTTGACTCCATAGCCCTAAGTGTCCCTCCCCTTCCTTGCCATCAATTTATAAAAATCCACAAAACAAACTGAACCTAGCCATTGATTTCCAAAGAAATATCAAGTGACACGAGAGATCCCTCTCTGAGCTGAGCAGACTAGTACCCAGCTCTAAAGTTGGTTAAAACAGTTACCTCTGTCGTTTGTCTATCACCCGAAAAAAATTACAGAGTGTTAACATTCTGGCACCTCTACCGGGGAACAAAGGTGAAATACTCCCTGGGAGAAATGACAAAGTTCAGATTTGAGTACTGATGGTGAAAAGTATTCAGACATAGAAAGGTTGTATATCATTCACCCGGCGACCCCATTTTCAAGAATCTAGAAATCAAAATTTTCATGGTGACTCCACTGTCCAAAGACTCAGTAGCCTGAAGATTTTATTGATGACTCCACTCAAGCTTCAAATGTGATCCAGAGACTCCACTGGAGGATGAGATCCCTTGACAGAGGTATGAAAGGAAATCATGGGAGAAAAAAAGTACCTCAAGTTGAGTTTTTTCCAAGACATAATTTTTTTGTTATTAATTACCTTTTGTCCTTTCCTGAACATGCTAAGCAAATCTTTCTTTACCTGCTGCATTCAAATGATGATCATGAGAATCTTGCAATTGTATATCCTCCTCTTAAAGTTGTACATATATCTCCTCATTTTGTCACTGATTTTGATCAAAATTTTCCATCTGAGCCATGTGATGACCATAACCAAGTTGATGAGCCTCATGAAACCAAGTCTGATGTCTCACCTCTTGTACTTGATCCAACACCCTCCAAGATTCAACATAGATATAGACCCTTAAAATTACCTCACATCCTTCATGATTTTCCTCCAAAGCATTATAAGTACCTACCTGTGTTTGATGGAGAACCTGGTGCCATCATAGTTGAAAAACACATCCAAAATTTTGAACATTTTATATATTTGTTTTAGATTGATCATGATGATGTTTGTATGAGGGCCTTCTCTCAATCCTTGAAAGGGGATACCAAAGACTGGTTTAAACACTTGCGGCCAGAGACAATTAGCTCATGGGAGGAGTTGAAGAATGTCTTTTTGAAGTTTTGGGGCAAGAATAAATATTTGGATCTACAACTTACAGAGTTCTATGCCTTAAAAATGCAGAGCAATGAAACTATTTCTACATTCAGTAGAAGGTTTTCCAGTATTTATTACAATTTTCCCAAATAAACTCAACCCAATGAAGTTGTTGCCATCCTCCATTATACAACAACTCTTCATCCAGATTTGTCTTTCCTCCTGATGGAAAGAAGACCTAAGTCCTTCCAAAAAATGTTTAATGATGCTCATGAGATTCAACGCAATATCCAATCATGTAAACAGATTCAAAATGAGAATTTGGATGCTAAAGAACATGACAGTGAATATGAATAGAAAACAATTGATTGGAATATTGAGCAGAAAGTTGATAATGTCATTAGTCCTATTGAAGTTTTTAATGCCCATGACTTTGAAAAACATTATATTCCACTTATTGAAAGATGACGTGTTGATTTAGCTTCTGATCCATCCCATAATAAGCAGGGGGCTGATTGTTTTATGTATTCATTTGTAGATAGTCAAGAAGATGAATTTTCAAAATAGCTTGTTGAAGAACATGTTGATGTTCCAAGATTTTCCTTGTTAGATGACATTGCAGATGTTGTTGATTTGCCTATATATGATGAATATTATGATTATTATGATGTTGACTTCCTAGAACAACCAATTGTATGTTCTCTATCAGAAAATGTTCCTTTTCAGCAGTGCAATGAGAGCAATCATCTTACATATCACAGTTACAAAGAAGAAAGTATTGAAACAGCTGAAGGGAATTCCTTACCTTTATTCTTTTCTTCATTTAAATTGTTGAAACAAAATTCTAAGATCATCATTGAAGCAAAGGAATGTGTGTTGATGCCAAATCACACTGATTCACTCGAAAAAATTGACAAGAAATTGCAACAATATTCTCATGTGTTTGATGAACCTGTTACTTGTTATGTAAAATGTCTTGCCAGTTCAAAATTGCAGCCATTGGTCAAAGAAGAATCTGAAAATGAGTGTGTTCAACAATCCAAAGAAATAAAAAATTGTGCATATGGAAACAGTGAAGAAAATGAAGAAGGTTCTGAATCAGGTGAAAGAACCTTGCCACTATGTTTTTCTTCTTTCAAATTGCCGAAACAAAATGTTTATAATGTTTCAAATCAGAAATCCTCTAGGCATGATGTTGAATATGAAGAAAGCAATGGACTTGCAAATGAAAACTATCTTCCTTTATGTTTTTCTTCCTTTGAATTGTTAAAATCAAATCATGAGATAACAGAGGAAGCAGGAAAGTCTAAGTGCATTCATAGTGGCACTGTTTTACATGAGCAAATTGTTATTAGTGAGGAAGATCAACAACCTTCTCATGCCTTTAATGATCGTGTTGTTGATTACATGGAAGGTTATTTCAGTTCATATTTGCAGCCTATGCTCAACTACCATCTTGGAAATAAAGATGATGGTAAATCAACGTCAGTATTAGATATGGATTGCTTTCTAGCAGGGGTTTCATTTCAACCAACACTGTCTTCTGACTCGGAAGATTTTTAATTTCAGTAGTCTCAACAGATTTTTCACCCTCTTGGTGGAAATCAACAGGTTAAATCACATGAAAACAAGAATGTAGTGGAAGGGGTGAAACATGATTGTTGTTTTGTGCATGTTTTAGAGGATCCATTTGCAGTTTTGTTGGAGGCAGTAAACAGTACAAATGTTTTTAATTTTTTGAGATTTGGATTTTTGGATGAATTTATGAATGAATTATCAGTAAAAAGGATTTGGAGCAAGCATGTGCAAAGAAAACAAACAGTGGATAAAATGCTAGCATGGCTGCATTAGCATTATGATTTCACTTGATTGACATTTCAATCCAACAATTAGGGTAGGTAGATGTGAATAAGATTGTTGGTCAAGCATTTTTCAGTTTGGATTTTCAGTAGTATGTATAGTCATATGTTAGCAGTATATCCAGCATCCAACCTCCAAGTGAGAGTAGTATGAAGAATTTAGTTTTCGACAGACATTGGTGACAGGTCAAGGTACGACACACACCTGTTGTAAGAGAATCCCAATGGATAAGGCACAAGGTCTATTGTTCTTTGCTACCTCGCAGGGAGGATAACATCCCTAGTTGAAGACCATGTTATCACTATAACAATTTTTTAGATTCCAAGTCTCGGTATTTAGCAAGAGGCTAAATCAATATAGAGGAGCGATAAACTATCACACAAGGTCAAATCTAGCGGACGAGGCTAAATATAGCAAAGGTGTGAAGTGGATGGGACCCAGCGGGTCATGGATCGTGAACACTGTTGATCAATGATCGTGGAGCATATCGGGCCAATAAATAGAGCGGAGGATAATCTCTTGAAAGAAGGCTGATAGGAATACCATGGTTTCATTTTGAGGGCATGTGGCCCCACTAGACGCATATCGGGGAGAAAAGCGGGTAAGCTCGAAACCGCTCAATCACACCCCAATGTCATGTGTAAAAATATCATTGAGTGTGTCAAATCCAAAGGTCACATGTGGAAAAGGAAAGTTGACGGCCAGTCAAATCACCTCAAGACACTTGTTTGAGTACTATTCATCTGTGTGATGCCAGGTGAACACCGCCAAAAAACTGATTCGATGCCTCATCATTTGAAATCAATAGCCGAATGTGATAGGTTGTTGTCCCTGTAAGGAATTTCATCAGTAGCCCATGATTATCACTCAATGGTGACTGTTACTCAAAATACAGGTGAAATTACTCTATTTCGAGTAATCGATGTTATATTCCAGAGCAGGATAATGATGAATCGAAGCATTCATCCAATTCTTGTACAGTGAGAAAAATAGGCTCTTGTTTCCAGGAGAACCAGAAGAAATGGGGGAGAAAGATCCAATGGCCTTCAACGAATCAGGATATTCAAATAACCTACAAAAATTATCGATGAGGAAGAAAGAAAAGCTTGCTGCACGAATATTGGCAACACAATTTCACATAGATCCTGCAGATGAAATAGGGTCTAGTGAAGGAATCAGACTAAATCCTATCATGAAGGATTTAATCATCAATGGGTATGCATATAAGTGCCACATGAAAGATGTCAAGAAGAAAAGGAGCAAACGACAGAAGGAGATTAAATCTGAAATGTTAAAAGGTACTAGAGAAATCCAACTTGTCTAGCTTGACACCTTAAAAGAAGAAATTGCTAACCTGAAATAGATTTCAAGCTAAATTTAGTATGTTTCAGAGAATTTTGTGATGATATAGACAAGTGGCATTCAAAGTAAAAATCTCAAATATGTCAGTTTTGGTTTATAACATCCCCTATAAAATAGGAGTTCAGTGGTTGTATGTTACTCCTTCCATGACCAATGTCTATTTTTAGAAACTTGGGGAAGATGATTCATTTTGAATTCCATATGTAATTTGTCTATATATATTGTTAAAGGATATAATAGAAAGTAGGATTTTACCGGAGGGGGGGCTGCCCTCGTAGTAGGAGAACTTTGTAATTTTCTGAAGCTGAAGTGAATACATATGCAGAAGCTTTTTAAGTCTCTATGAAAAGATTCTAATGGTGGTGATATGAGTTTTGTCTTTTCTCATTGTATGTATTTCCTGTGTTCTTTTATTCCATTTGCAGTGTCTTCTGTTTAAATTGAATAGTTAAAATATCAAAATTCATCTTGTGATGCTCTTGGCTTAAGCAATTTAAACTGTGTAAAATTCTTCATAACTAATTTAGAATTCATTTCATTAATTCTCTGATGCAGTTACTTGTTTTCTCCCTTTCCTCTTACACTCTACAAATTTCAATTTACAACTCGGATTCATTGCCTCATTTAGCCTTTATCCTATGGAGAGTTCTACTGGACATTCATTGTTTTCATTCAATTTCAGAATTTTGACTCCATAGCCCTAAGTGTCCCTCCCCTTCCTTGCCATCAATTTTATAAAAACCCCCAAAACAAACTAAACCTAGCCATTGATTTCCAAAGAAATACCAAGTGACATGAGAGATCCCTCTCTGAGATGAGAAGGCTAGTACCGAACTCTAAAGTTGGTTGAAATAGTTACCTCTGTCATTTGTCTATCAGCTGAACAAATTTACAGAGTGCTAACATGACAAACCCTCATTATTTATGAATTTAGCAATTATTTTCTCATTCAACCTAAGTTATGAGGATTTAGATACAAATCTAGATTTTTGACAAGCTAGGATCCAAATGTGAGAAAATACACATGGCCACAGGATATTAGAAAAAAAACAAACACACAAATTGACACAAGATATACATGGTAAAACCCTCAAAAGGGAAACAACCATGGAGCAAATGGGTAGTGCCTCAATTATTTCTCTCAATTCTCTTCCAGTACAATGGGGACCTAGATCCTTTATTTATAGAGAATATGCTTACCTACAAACTCCTTTTTAATGTTGAGTTCACTAATCCAATAATTAAAAGATTCTAAAAGTTAATATTACTTAAATTTGGTATCTATCCATGCAATGGATAATTACAAGTTATTTCTTGTGCATAATTAATTTATTTCCATGTGAACAATTAATTAAATAAAGTGCACATAATTATACACCAACATCCCCCCGTAAGATTGACTTGGAGTTGAGGGGAAGGAAGGAGGATGTAGATGCTATAAATACAACTTCCTTCACTCCTATAAAGGATTGAAGAGAAGGAACTTGGCTTCAGTGAGTGGCTTCGTTAAAATATCTACAACCTTTTCTTCTGAACGACAAAATTCAAGGTCAAGAATTTGATCATGGAGTTGTCACATATAGTTCATATGGACCTCAATGTATTTGGTACATCGGTGCTCAATTGGATTGCACCTTGACCATCACACAAAAGCATTGTAGGTTGATCCTGAGAAAAACCAAACTCCGTGAGCAATTTTCTAATCCCAAAAACTTCTCGATCAACATTGACAGTCCCTTGGTACCTTGCATCTATAGAATAAAGAGAAATTACATTGTTTCTTTTTGTTGAACCAAGTGATAGGACCCAAACAAAAGTTGAACGTATAACCATAAGTAGACTTTTGACCATCAAGATCTCTTTCCCAATTTGAATCTATAAATCCCACTAAAGAAAAGGAGCCCCATGAAGTATACTTGATGCCAAATAGATAAGTACCCTTGATGTAGCAAAGGACATACTTTGTTGCCTTCCAATGACTCTCATGAAAATCTTGCATGAAGCAGGAGACTAAATCAACAACAAAGGAGAGGTATAGTTGGGTATGGGTCAAGTACCAAAGACTTCCTAAATTAGAATAAATTTGAGGAGCTGAACACTTAGTAGAAAGTTTGACACTTGACTAATAAGGAGCAAGGCAAGACTTGCAATCTTCCATGTGAAACTGATGAAGAAGGTGAACAACATACTTAGGCTGAGAGTCAAATATTCCCTTGTTGGTTTTTTGGATTTGAAGACCAAGGAAACAATGAAGGAGACCTAAGTCATACATCTCACACTAGCTCATGATGAAGGAGACCTAAGTCATACATCTCACACTAGCTCACAGGGCTAGAGTTCACATGGTCAATTTGATGGTGATTATTCTTATTGATAAATTGGTCATCAACATATATAACAAGTATGAGGAGGTCACCATTTACATGTTTAGTGTAGACATTGGGACTGGATTAACACCTAGAGAAACCAAAACCAAGAAGCAAAATGTTCATCTTTTCATACGAAGCTTAGGGATCTTGCTTTAGACCATAAAGTGACTTCTTGAGATAGAAAATAAGGGAGGAGTCATCCTAAACAAAAACTGGAGCTTGTTTCATGAATATTTATTCATTCAAGTTCCCATGTACAAAGGAACTTTTAATATCCATCTAATGTATACTTCACAACCTTGAGAACCAACAAGTGAAAGAACAAGTCGGATTGGATCCATCTTTGCAATAGGGGAAAAAGTTTTCGAGTAATCAATAGATTCAACATGTGAGAAACCTTTGGAAACACATTGGGATTTAAAATTAACCATGCTTCTCTGTAATAAAAATTTGGTTTTGTAGACCCACTTGCAATGAAAAGTCTTGCGACCTTCATGAAGAGGAACAGATCCCAAGTGTCATTTTTCAATAAGATGTTCATTTTTTCTTGCATAGTTTTTTCCCATTTAGGTAGACCACTTGCTTCTTTATCAGTCTAAGGATATTTTTTCTCAATGTGTTGCACCATAAGAGTTGAACCAAATATATAAAACTGAGATCATGTCCTATGAGGATCGATTGGATCACCAACTGAAGTACTAACAACTTCCATTGATTTTTGGACCCATTTTAGAAGTGGAGTAGCTCAAGGTGTAGGATTTGGAAACTAAATTGTAGGAAGAGAAATGGAAAGTGTAGGATCAATAGAATAAACTGTAGAAGGAGGAGTTGGAGGCTCTAGTTCATATTCATCATATGAAGAAGAAATTCAAAGAACATACAAGTCCTGGAGAAGTAGAAGAAGAAGAGAGAAGTGTCAAAGTAGAAGATCTAGGCATGCATGCCAAGGACAGTTAATCAAATCAAACATATCTTCAAAAGATAACCTCTAAAGAGTGAGGTACAAAGAGCTGATAGGATTTTACATCTTCAACATTGCCAACAAATATATATTTCTCACCTTTAGTTTGCATTTCCCTATGATTTTCATTGGGAATATGAACCCATGTTTCATAACCAAACAATTTAAAATGTTACCCTCAGGAAGGGGCTCTAAGAGACAAATCATTATCAACACAGCTCCAGACTGCAGATTAGTGTGGACCCATGGGACTTTCCCCCCATCCACAAAATTTTATTGACATGACCAAATCATATCTCTCCCCAGGATATGAAGGAGATCCCCCAGGACTTAGCGGTGAACTACCTCTTCCTGACAACAATGCAGCGGATGATCCAGGCATCCCACTAGTTCTCCCTTTGGACATCACACTATAATGAAATTCCTTCATTCGACCTTGGATGGTAGGATAGATGGGTCTATTCCATGACATACCTATCTCATTACTTTTTTCTCTTCTTGTTCTTGGATCTTCTCTTCCTGTACATCTCCACTTCAAAGCGTGTTTCTAGGCTTGGGGTCGAGGGTTGTTCATGACTCAGCTTAGATCTCACTCTCTACTCTACCTTACTTTACTTTCTACATATTTCCTTTTATAGGAGACCTTTTGGTACTCCTTCTTTGTAACAATATCATTGTACTCAATAACCCCTTTGACCTACTTTTGTGGCCATTAGTTGGACATTAAAAAAAAAAATTAAATGAATTACATCAAGCTTGATCTTAGACCAAGATTCTTCTACAATTACATTCATTACATCTTTCATAGGAGTATGGTTCAAGATGTAATTAGCACAATTGATTGATTCTGCCCAAAAATGTGGTGCTAAGTTTTTTTATTGAACAATGCAATTAACAATTTCTGTAAATGTTCGATTCTTACATTTAACTACTCCATTATGTTGTGGATAGTAAGGAATTGTATGTTGCATTTGAATTTCATTTTTAGAGTTAAATTCAATGAAGTGTTTATTAACATATTCTTTGCCATTATCAGTGCAAATTCTCTTGATTAGATGTCTTGATTGCTTTTCAACCAATTCTTTGAAAGCAACAACATGATTGAAAACTTCACTTTTGAGTATTATGAAGTAAACCCATCAACGTTGAGTGTGATCATCAATGAAAGTGAGAATGTATCGTGCATCTAAAAATTATGGAATGGGGAATGGCCCACTTATGTCACTATGAACCAATTCAAGTGGTTCTTTTTCTTGCCATTGATGAAATGGAAATGGATCTGTGTGATGCCTACCCAAGACACAACCACAACAAACACCATTATTTCACAAGACAAGGGGTAGGCCATGCACCATTTGGTGCTTCGAGAGCTATTGAAAGTAGTGGTTGTTCAAATGACCAAACTGCTCATGTCAAATTTTTTCCAAGTCACCAATGTGAGCAATGAAGATAGTGGTAGGCGATGAGGGATCAAAGACATCAAATTTGTATAGCCTTGAAGAATTATCACCATGTCTTGAAGATATTGGAATAGATGGATCCTTTATATCTCTGACTACAACATCGTGAGGTGAAAATTCAATAGTTTTGCATTTCCATAATGAGTAATTTAAAAAATTGAAAGAAAATTAGATGAAAGATTAGGAACATAGAATATGTTAATGATTTTCGCATCGAGAAGATCTATTATGCTTTCTCCTACAACATATAAAGGAGAACTATCATCGATAAAAATTTGTCGGGTTGTACAATCATCTAGACTAGAGAACAAATCCCTATATTATCCATAAGATGAGAGGCCCCTGAGTCTAAAATATACTCATGATTAGGTTGACATGCCATTGTAGAAAGAGCACAAGGTTTAGAAGAAGTAGAAGAGGAGGAAGTGTCTAATTGAATATTATGCTTCTTCATGATTGCTTCCAATGCTTGCATATTCTTCTAGCAATGTGTATCAAGGCGCCCTTCTTTGCCACAAAAGAAACAAAACCTAAGTGGTTTCTTCACCTTTGACCTAGTTCCTTGTTGAGACTTTGGAGGAGTTGTCACTATAGGTGACTTGGAGGTCATGGGTTGTTTGGCTTCTTAGAGGGTTTGGATCCCTTGTTATTGTGAGCAAACATGGCTTTTTACTTAGAACATGTATTAAGTGCATCATATGCAAGAGCTTGTCTTGCTCATGTGTTAATTGCTCACAAAAAAACTTAAAGGTAGGCTAAGTTGCTCCTAATGCATCTCTAGTGGAATAAAATTTAGAGACAAAAATGTCAAAAGGATGTTTGAGTTTAGAAATAATATCCATGATTGTCTAATCATTTGGCTTAGTGATTCCACAATCACTAATTTGAAGTCTTAAGAGATTGAATTTCATGATGTAGTCTTCAACTTGAGAAATTTTGTAGCATCAAGAGCCATGAGTTGATTTTCCAGCTGATGAGCATGGATCAAATTCATTTTCCCAAAAAGTTTTTCAAATTTCAACCATGCTTCTTGTGGTGTGTTAAGCGATTAAATATAAAATTTTAGATATTCAGAGATTGACTTGCCAATAAGACCTATGGCTTCGTCATTATGATTTATCCATTTTTCACATGGCTAGTGGTGTTGCATCTATCCCAAGAGTGATTTGATCCATTGCTTTACTCTTGAGTAGATTCTCCATCTATGATTTCCAGGAATAATATTTGTGTTGGTTAATCAAACCTCATGAGAAGACAATTTGAAAATTAGAAAATGGCAGGCAAAGATTTCTAAAATAACCTGCAATATTACGTAGATTTCAAAAAATTATCCAAATTATAAAAAAACAAGACTCAAAATGGAATCCATATGAGGAAGATATGCCCCTGTACTGTTGCAAAATGAGGATGAGCCCTGCTTATCTGTCAAAAAATCAACTTTCACTGCATTAGACTGCAAAATAAATTGAAACCAACTGGACCATTGTGAAGAGGACTAAAAAATACACTCTAAAAAAACATCAGCCAAATTTGAGTTCGTATGGCAAAGTTATCACAATTTGAAATTCACCTCCAAAAAATAAAGCTGAAGACCCTTAGGGGGGTTTTGAAGTGTCACGTGGCACTCTAATTTGTTGTTCATTGTATTTGCTAATTGTGCTAACGACTAAGGTGGTAGTGGCCACTGGGTGTTGATTGTACCTATGAAGCTGACATCGTAGTTCCTTGGAATGCCACATGTCAGACTTGGTTGGTGATGTGGTGCAATGTGTCACATGAGACTATTGATGTGGTAGTGAGGTGATGTGGAAATGCCACATGTCACCTTTATGTGGAGGATGTATGACATGGTATCCAATGTGTAAAGGCCACGTGAAGGGAGGTTTATTCCAAACAATAGTGAGTGGAAGAGGTCAAAGGTTAATATGCATGAATTATTAAAATGCATAAAGTGGAGCAATAACCAAGTATTGGAGTGCATGGTTAGAAGGGTGGAAGGGTACACATACACCAAGGGAGGGTGTGTGGGTGGTTGATTTGGTTTAACACACCAAACTAAGGATGTGATGTTGGGCTCAAGGGGAATCCATGACCCACAAGCAACAAAAGAAGGTGAGCAATGTTAGGTGCAGTTCACTAGAAAAGGGGATACATTTGGGGGGATCCAAACCATCCTAGAAAAGGTCGATAGTCCAAAAAATAACAACTAATGGTTGGATTGTAAGGAGGGATTGGTTAAAGGTAGTTGGAAAAGGGGATATTCAATCTGTCGAAAAAGGGCACTGGAAGGGTTGGTTGGCGAGGGGTCACTAGAATTGCTAGGAAAACCACAATGGTTGAAAAAATCCAAATTCAAAAGAAATTGAATATATGTTTTTTAAAATAAATTTAAAAAATTAAAAATATATTGAAAAAAGTGAAAAAATTAAAAAAAGTGAGACCTACAAAGTACCTTGTTGGAGAGAAATATTTAGATTTGGAGCATACAAAGGTTGAATTCTGCAAAATGAAAAGCACTCTTCGCTAATTTTCCCACTCTGGATGCAATTATGTTATTAGATTGCTCCAAAAATCCTATGAAACATGCGGATTTGAGAAGTTCACATGTGATCGATTTACAAAAAGACTAATGATCTAGCCTGATCAAGAATCGAAGTTTTCCCTAAACCCCTCTGATACCATGTGAGAAAATGCACATGGCCACATGATATATGTGGTAAAACCCTCAAGAGGGAAACATACACAGAGCAAATGGCAAACTCTCAATTATTTGTCTCAATTCTCCTCTTGTACAATGAGGACCTAGGTTTTTTATTTACATAGTAGATGCTTGTGTGTAAACCACATGCAAATTACTCTTTTATTTCTAGTTCACTAAGGTAATAACTAAAAGATTCCCCAGGATCTATCAATGCAATGGATAATTACAAGTTATTTATTGTGCATAATTAATTTATTTGCATTTGCACAATTAATTAAATAATGTGCACATAATTTTAAATTATGCATCAACAAAAGATATAATAATATTTTTTATTTTTTAAAAACATATTCAAAGTTAAGAATTAAAACCTTTCATGTATCACAACATTAGAACTAAAATCATTAGATAATTTATAAATCTAAACACTGAAATCATGATGCATCAAGCCTCAAACAAAAAGGATAATAGTAAATACAAATGTCATCAATAATCACTCTACTAATATGATAATGTAGGGTAGGTCTAACTACATATTCTGAAATTGGTCTACATCCTCATCATTTTCATATTGCGACTCAACATCATGAATGGATGATGGGGGGATAGTAATGTTGGACGTTGTAGCAGGATGCTCATACCATGTGAGAAAATGCACATGGATTCAAGATCTTAGTAAAACAACAAATGCAAAAATTGACACAGGATATACATGGTAAAACCCTATAAAGATAAACATCCACAGAACGAATGGGCAATGCTCAATTATTTATTTCAGTTATCTTCCTGTACAATAAGGACCCAGGTCCTTTATTTACATAGTATATGCTTGCATTTAAACTACATGCAAATTTTTATTTTATGAAAGTAGTTGATGGGGGCTAGTAATGTCGGAATTTGTAGCAAGAGCCTCATACCATGTGAGAAAATGCACATGGCCACAAGATCTTAACAAAACAACAAATGCACAAATTCACACAGGATATACGTGGTAAAACCTTTGAAAGGGAAACATCCATGGAGCAAATTGACAATGCTAAATTACTTGTCTTCTCTTCTTGTACAATGAGGACCCAAGTCCTTTATTTACAGAGTATATGTTTGCATGTAAACTACATGCAAACTTCTCTTTTATTTCTAATTCACTAAACCAATAACTAAAAGATTCTCCAAGTTGAAATTACTTAAACATGGGATCTATCCGTGCAATGGATAATTTCAAGTTATTTATTGTGCATAATTAATTAATTTGCATGTGCACATCATTATGTACCAACAAAATATATAATAATATTTTAAAATTTTAAAAAACATATTCAGAGTTAGGAATCAAACCATTCACGAATCACAACATTAGAACTGAAATCATTAGATAATTTATAAATTTGAACCCTAAAATCATGATGCATCATGCCTCTTACAAAAAGGATAATAGTAAATACAAATGTCATCAATAATCATTTTGCTAATATGATAATGTAGAGTAGGTCTTGTTATTGTAGGATGTGTACTTATGCAAATCCCACCACAAATAGCCCAAATCCTGCGTAACTACATGAAATCCTACCACTGTCACCTTAGCAAGAAATACCTTGTTTTAGTGATGGAGGAGGTCCACCACAGGGAATGTTTCCCTGATTACCTCAAGGGATCAAAGTAGCAAGTTCGTTAGCCAACCCTACCTCCCTCTCTCTTGATCACCTAAGATTGGTCTAGGTCAATGAAATGAATGAGGTATGGAGCAGTTTGAGTACCTTCCTGGAACAAGAACACTTTGTATCATATATAGTATGATTTCCAAGTACAAACATGCAAGTATTACCTCATGAGACACTAGACAAATGAAAATTGCAATAGCTAGTACAAATTTGCAACAGTACACTAGTCTTATAACAACAATATAAATTTGTAACAGTAGCAATAAATATGTTTCATAATTGCAACAATTGACAAGGAAAACTTAGCATAAATCCATTAGATTAATATCCAATTGTTAGATGCAATTTATGGGTATGTTAGGCCACTTTAGATCAATGTATGCAACAAATAAGAGTGTATTCAGATGGTTGTAGCAAACTTTTGCAACAACAACAAGTTTACTAGTCAATTAGCTTGAGTTAATGTTAGTAAAGTTACTAAGAAGCTTGAGAAGATAAAAATAGAATGTTTGTTGATCACTTTCACCACAAGACAACTTAAATATTAGTGCCTTTGAGGGCTATGGAGTCTTTACAACAACAATACAATATGTTTGGAGATGAAACTACCAAATATTTAATAGGTAGGGATTGAACTCTAAGGTGCTAGCACATTAGGGCCTTAGGGTTTAAGCCTTGAGGAGAAGTATTTCTAGAGTGCAAGCACTTTTGGTCTCTAGCAACCTTTTCTCCCTTCTTAAGTTCTTCAACTAGGTCACAATCAAGATTCTAGGGTTAAAATCCTCAAGTTCTAGCACTTTAGGGATTTGAGATTCCAACCCTAGCTAGGATTTCTTCACAAATTTTGGATAAAATTAACCTTGTGAGAGGAGGAAGCACTTATGCTCCTCTCATAAGTTTTTACCAAACAAGATTTCTAGCATGAACAAGTAAAATTCACCATGAAACATTAATAACATGAAATAAAAATTGCAAAAATTTACTTACTTCACCAAGATATCACAAGATTAAACCCTAATTGCAGCAATACCATCCAAAAATCAGAAAAGAAGATCCATCACTTGAACATCCAAAGATAGTGCATGAGGAGAAGAGAGCCAATCATCCCAAAATATCAAAAATTCCAAACTTGTTCTCTCACAAATGGTGAGAAGATATCATGATAAAATGAAATGTCAAGGTGCTTTATTTATATGGAGCTACCTTGACCTATTTTTACACATAAAATTATCAACAACAAAATATAAGAGGGCCGACCCCTTTAATTTGATCTTGCATTTTGTGAAACGAAAATTACATAAAATAATGCCCTAAAAAGGGTGAAGTAATGCCCTAAAAGGGTGACATAGGGCTAGAAGTGAGATGTCAAGCCACCAAGATGAGATCATTTGGCATCCAAAGGCCATGTGGCATGCTATCATGTGCAAAGATCTCATGCCATGTGCCTCCTCCGGTCAAACCACCATGTGATCCATCAAAGCCTAGCCCAAAGGTGACGTCAGGGGCTTGAAGTGTGACGTCCTAATCCTCCAAAGGAAAATGTCCAAGTGGGAGAGGGTGCAATATCATCCTTTGGTGATTCTAGGGATCCTCCAAAGGAAACACCATCCATCCTCAAGGTCCAATGCTCATTATACATGTAGGGTATAGCATCCATCTCATGGGCTTCCAAGCCCCTATGAAGGTCCAAGTGGCATAGTATCTTCATGAATATCTTTCACCGGGAAAGGTCATGCCAAGACAAACAAGTACATCCTCCAAGGGTCCACAATTCATATGAATCATTTCAAGTAATCCACATTTAATAAGTGAACCATCCAAACATGTGCATTAAATCCCCCCTTTTCAAATTAAACAAATGCTAAAGACCTTATAAACTTTGCCAAATTTAGGTATGGGAGGGGTGTCAAGGTGCCTTATTGGGTGGTTCAATCCCCAAGTCAAGAAATGTTTCCCAAGAAAACCCCATCTATATCATGGGATTCTTGACATACAAGGGTTCATATTGTCTCATTTATGGATGCATTTGTGGAGGGTGTGTTGCATCCCTTCGTTTGCAATGCAACATTTTTCCAAGCCCTTTATTTGTCTTTCCCTTTTATGGTCCAAACATTGAATACTATGTGCAATGGAAAGAAAAGGAGTATCGCAATGCCACTTCAAGTTATAACACATTGAGTTCCATATGCACTAGAAATTAAAGAACACCGCAATGCATTCCCCCATCAAAAGGGACACCTTTCATTTATTTTCTTTTAAAGGTCCTTCATTTTATATGGAGAAGTGTTTTGTTGCTCTCAGGACCTTAGGGAGAGCATATAGAAGGATAGTTTTTTACTTTTGATTTTTACAGTGCTAGCTGCAATACCTCTAGGCCTTTAGCCTCTTCTTCCCATGAAATGAGGTACAAGCTCTTGTTGGGGTCAATGGACCCGAAAATCCAAAAGATGATGACACAGAGGGGGAAGAAGCATGGAAAGTAGTAAGTATGAGTGGGAATGGTACGATGACCCTTCAAGGAAACCCCCAATAGAAACCCTTTTCCTGAGGGTCACCAACTTACTCGAATACAATGACAGCCACCAAGGTGAAATTAGGAAAAATATATAATTTCCAAGTAGACATTCCATAATCAAGAAAGGACTCTTTGCAACATGTTTAAATGCTTCAAATATTAAAGTGGCACCATGAGACTAGATTTGTTACCTCATGAAGCAACACCCATTGCCTTTTGGGAACCAAACCGATGTAGTGGATGTTGCTCTATTGTTGGTGATGAGTGGTGAAGTAATCATGAGTAGGGGGGGCCATGTGGGATCTGCTGGTCAATGTGGCTCTCGACACTCCATGTCTGCTACCTGGGAGTCTTGAGACATGATCACCTTGGTT
>SNQJ01S0105379.1:2622-30106 GCA_010110895.2 Picea sitchensis
GTGCGATGGGGCTTGTTCCCATTGGTGGATTCTCTATCCCCGATGAGGTTTTATTCCTATTGGCCATCTGTTGATCCTGTGGGAGTCCATCCCTATGGGACACACATTATCCCTGGTAGGCTTCGATGGTTGCAGAGTCAAGCGTGTAGATATTACTGTAGCGCCGAAGCGCGAAATACCAAAGACGTTGCGTTCAACTTGAACCATGAACGTGTCCCATGATCACATGGGAACGGAGTAGAAGAGAGATAGAGCCAGCCTACGCTGGACCTCCTTGGTTATTTAAGGGTTCGAGTCCGACAGAGGACCGGGAAAATTTGATTAGGTAGTGGGTATGTTACATGGACCTCTCGCCATGCCAACAAATTACCATAGCCTTCGCTAACCAACAAGCCACATATATCACTTGTTATAGCTAATGCATAAATAAATATTTATTATAATGTTGATGTCAACACGAAGTCTACATATAGTTGGGGGCCCGCGCCCTATATATTGGGCATGGATCCTAAGGTCGACACACATCCCGATATGCACATATCTCGATGCAGGGCACACATTCTAAGGTAATATGAATTGCATAGAAGTATGTGCAAGAAAATCCTAGTTTATGTGTTGCATGGAAAAGTGTGACATAAGGTATATTGTTCACACCTAGGCAGGTTTATACTCATTGGATTCATTTTTATGCAAGGATTATGAATTTTAAGTCTATTTTGTGATAAGAGGTTATTTGTAAAAGTCTTAGTCCAAATTTCCATTAATGAGCTTTTAGTGCATTGTTTTGCATGCCGAAGAGGGTGTAATTGATCTTGTTCAGAATTTGGTTGACTTTATAGTCAAATTTCTTAGAATTTCACAAGGATTTCAATGATGAACTCATTTTCGTGTTTTGAGTAGTGGAGTTAAAGAGAATTCATTAAATTGGGTTTTTTTTAAGCCCATGTTGTATTGTAATTTGACATTTTGAGATGATGAAGAACAATATTACTATCTAAAGAGAACTGAAGATGAAGAAATATATGCCATCAATATATGTAATTTGAGTTCTTTTATTTTATGTTGTATTATCTCATTATTATTCAAGTTATTCATCACTATTGATGAAGTTTATGGACAAGTAAGAATATTCACATATGTTTTTGTAAATAGTCAAAGACGATCTTCATTTTCCGAATCTAGTTGTATGTTTGTGTATTTAAGAATTAATTGTGCATCTAAGTATTTTCAGATCAAATTAGTATCAAGGTTGGTTTTGGTGACTATTTGTAGGTGAATGCTTACGAGGTCCGAATCCAAGCGAGGTGAAGGCACACTTGAATTTTTTAATCCTAAGATTGAACATGTATTTCAAAGGAAAGAAACAGAGCATGAAGATGTTGTTTCTGAGGCTGATAAGGAGTTTTGAAAATTTTTCCTTGAGATGAAAAATGTGGCTAAGGAATTTTGTGAAGACCTAGAAATATGAAGAGCAACTCCTCATCAAAATGAAGGTGGTCTAGTTGAAACAATGGTAAAATATGAAGGAGAAGGTGAAGGTGAATAATTTCCATGGTCTCCTTCATCCCCATCATCATCATCATTATCATCATCATCATCATCTGATGGAAGTGAAAATTCTTCTCATAAGAGTAAAAAGAATTATAAGGAGTCTTCTTGTTCTCATGATTTTCCTTTGTTAAAGCTAGATGTAAATTTTGATTTGCCTACTTATGATGGATAGTTGAATGCAAAGAAGTTGGATAATTGGGTCGAAAATATTGAAGTGTATTGTAGGATACAAAAAATCATACAAGACGCTTCAAGGATACAATTGGATACTCTTCTCCTGAGCGAAAGATCTTTGATATGGTGGGAGAGACAGACACATGCTAATCTTATTCAACATGGTAAAATCATTTCTTCATGGATTTAATTTACTGTTGCATTAAGAAAACAATTTTATCCATTAGCTTATATGAAAACATCAATGATTGCTTGGAAACATGTTCAAGCTTATACACATGAATTCAAGAGGAAGGCATTATCTTTGGGAATTCCATTACATACTCCTGAGACTCTTCTAAAGAATATCGGTGGTATGAATTCATATCTTCATCTATATTGATGTTTAATCCTACTAATATTGATGAAGAATCAGTACAAGATTTACATATTGAAGCCAACAGAGGAAAACATGTTGAGGATTTGTCAAAGGAGCCACATGAATTTGAAGAGAAGTCAAGGGAAAAGGGAAGAGTAAGAAGAAAAATACAGTGAAGAGGGATGAAAAGAAAAATCCTACATGTTGTCATTGTGAGAATAAAGGAAATGATGAGAAGCATTGTTGGAAGTTGCATCCAGGATGGAAGCTAAAATGGGATATCCTAGAAAGGGTAAAAATAATACCATGACCATGGTGTAGGATATTGGATCGGATTCTAAAGATGAAACCAAGGTTACAACTATGGGAGTCAAAGATAAATATTTTGTTGCAAGTTTTAGTTCATGTAGTTCTTCTGCAAAGTCTAAAGTAATTCTTTATGGAAGGTAAATAAAATAATTGTTTCATTTATGAGTTATCTCAAAGCACACTAAGATTAATACACTTTTTGATATTGGATCACAAGTAAATCTTATTTTAGATAAAGTTGTTCAGAATTTGGGGTTGGAAACTAGTCCTCATCTGAGACTTTATTCTTTGGGTTGGATTTGTGACAATGCTCAGTTACTAACAAATGCAAGTTATGATTTGTGATCACATCTAGTTTCATTGATGAGGTAGAGTTAGACATGGTTCCACTTTACATTTGTAGGATGGTTTTGGGAAGTCCATACTTGTGTGACATGAAGACCATTTTCTACAGGGAATATAATAAGTATAATCTATTAAAGGATGGGATAAAGTTTATTGTGAGAGATCATCAAATGAAGATGAATTTGACAGTTTTAACTACATGGTACATGCTAGCTAATGCTAGTATCCATGATCTAGGTTTAGAGCCTATGTTTGAAATAAGAACATTTCCTTTGGTTGATGTCCTTCATATTCATAAGGGAATATATGTTGATGGTTCATTCTCTTTCGCATATGTATATTCAATTTTTTTGTTGAGTGTATTACTAATAAGTGGACTATGGTCAACTGCTATAACAATGAATGACAAAGTTTTTGAATTTAAGGGAATGGTTAACTTGGTCAACAGTGGTATTTCAGTCTTCATTATGTTTTTATGAGTCAGGTGCTCATTATCCAAGAAAGATGGATGGATGATATTGGATAAGTGAGGTGAAAGCATTCTCACTTGATTTTTGAATGATCCATAATTTTGGAGGTCCAAAAGTGCTTTAGTGGGGAGGTGTGATCCAAGAAGATCCATGAATGCTGACAGAGATTGAGGAGGATCTGAAACACTCACAAAGGACTAGAAGGACCCAAAAACGAATAAACTTTGAATTTCTCAAATTATTTTTAAAACTAATTCATTTTGTATAGCTCGCCGATATCTTTCCAATGGTGCAAAAATCACCTTAAATGGAGTTTGTATGCAAAAGGTATGACTGGTCACATTCTAGTCAAACCATAGCAAAAAAAAGTCAAAAGTCAATGGGAAAAGGCAAGGGGTGACACGTGACACCACTACAATGGTGAAACATGTCACATGATCATATAGGTCATATAGGTGGCATGGAACTCTCACATAACGACACATGGTGTACAAGTGTTATGGCGTGTTTAGTTGGAAAGGTGACTGGGAAAGTTCATACAGTTGGGTTGGACCAATCATATGTTGACGCATGATAAGGTTAAGCTAATGAGAGGATTCCATGTGGCAACCTCCCTTTGGAATTTATGGTCATAGTTTACCAAAAAATTTGGGAGTCGACAGGGGTCGAACCCGCAACCTCCCAAATCCTTAACAAACCCTCCATTGCCAATATGCCACTATAATGATTCTTAACAATAAATCTTGTAATATACATTTAACTTTGGTTAAAAAAAATATTGGAGGGAAACGTGGCCGAGGGATAAGGCCCTAGCCTATGGTTATTATAGTATTCCATACATCCACACTCCAACAATTGCGGGGGAGATAATGAACCATATAACCAAAAAAACAACATTAAATAACATAAATAGGAGTCCGTGGGTTTTGAACCTCGGACCTCCCTCCATGCGAACAAATTACCATAACCTCCACTAACCAACAAGCCATGAATATCACTTGTTATAACTAATGCACAATTGTTTTTTTATTATAATGATGATGTCAGCGTGAATTTTAGGTACGGTTGGGGGCCTGTGCCCTATACGTTGGGCATGGATCCTAGGGTCGACACACATACCGAGATGCATAAATCCCGATGTAGGGCACACATTATGAGGTAGTACGAACTACATATAATTAAATGCAAGAAAATCCTAGTTTATTTGTTGCATGGAAAAACATGCCATAAGGTATATGGTCCACACCTAGGAAAGTTTATACTCATTGTTATCTAGGGAAAAGTAGGGAGTGTTACCAGTAGATCCTTACATATACATCATAGAGATACATGCATACACATAGACATAGATAGAGACATACACAAGTAATGAGAGCCAAAAGAACAATCCTTTTATTATATGATAGAACAATACAACACAATTACATATAACCTCTCACATGAAGCTATCTAAGCCTTCATGTGCTTATCTATTTACACCTCTTTTAGGAAGTTGTAACTACTTAACTGCCTGGGTCAGTTGATTAAAAGAGACTCCGACCGAATTTTACTTCTAACTATGTTAATCGACCGACAGGTTCTAAGTTGACCATCTAGTCTAGTTGACGGAATCGACTAGCCCCTACAACATCTCCCCCCACCTCAATTATCGCACAGTTTGTAGTTATGGTAAAGGATGGAAGGAAGAAAGGAAAACTGGTGCAACTGAGACTATCCCACCACTATCACCTCAATGGAATAACTCTTTCTGTTTAGGGAGGTAAGGCCCAGGGGAGACGTCCCTGGTGACCTGGGGTTTTGAGAAGGCAAAGGCTTAAAAGGGTAAGCAATATTTTCCCCCTCACAAGTCACCACTGATCACAAAGTCCCGTCTAATCAACCAATAA
The DNA here is from genome assembly GCA_010110895.2 of Picea sitchensis. Classification (NCBI taxonomy): domain Eukaryota; kingdom Viridiplantae; phylum Streptophyta; class Pinopsida; order Pinales; family Pinaceae; genus Picea; species Picea sitchensis. The sequence continues at coordinate 7,716 of SNQJ01S0105379.1, forward strand.
AGATAAGTAATAACCAAAAAGTGTACCTGCCCGAGAATAAAGCAACAAGAGAACTATACATGTGCAAGATTACTTGTTGGTTAGTACTTCATATAATCAAAGACTTTTTTATAATAATCAATTGACCAAGAATATTGATGAATTAAATCAATGTTTATACAATAGCAATTATTACACACTATCACTTCACAATAAATGCTAAATAAACTTTGAAATGATGAATAGCAATCATTGTAACAATACTAGGAGCAATGCTTTAACCAATCTTTTAATTGATTTAAAGATACAATAAATGTTGCAATGTATCAAGATGACTCAAGTAGATGATAGCAACAATAGGGTTAGTAAGTGTTAGTCTAAGATAGGGTGAGAAGGATTAGTAGTTGTTCAAGAATGTTAAAAGTTGTATGTGATCAAGGTACTCAATAGAATAAGTCTTAGATCAGTGCGTTGTTAGGGAAAATGGAGTCAAAATATCTGCAAATGTTGAAGGGACAAAATGATAATGATATGGCCAAAGACAAGAGGCTCAAATGTTGAGGTGTTTCTAAGGCAAGGCCTCAATAATGAAACACTATGGGAGAAATTCTCACTAAGGTGTATAAACCCTAGGCCTTAGTGCTTTCTCCTCCTTCTTTAGCTCATCAACAAGATAAAAATAGCTAGCTTGAGTGATAAATGCTATGGCCAAGGGAAAGAGAGTTTAATGATGAAGTGTTGTTAAGGCAAGGCTTCATCAATCAAACCCTAGGGAAAATGGCTCACTAAGGTGTAGAAACCCTAGGCCTTAGTGCGTTTTCTCCTTCCTTGGCTCAAAGACAAGATAAAAAATGACTAGGCTAGAAGAATAGAAATAGAGTGCTGCTATGGCAAGGCTCTATCTAACTTCAGCAAATAAAAATGGTTCTTGGCTTATCTTAGTAGGGACATGAAACAAGGACACCAACATGTGCTTGTCCCCTGGGGTTTAATCCAACAAATTATAACAACAAAATGCAAGTAAACAATACCATAACTACTAAGTCCCGGATGTAGTGCATGTGGATCTCATTGTGCTTTGTCCGATACCTCTGAAATGGATCTCTGTAGAACTTCAAAGTGCTCTGGTTGTCACACCATATGAAAATTGACCAATTAAACTGAATGCCCAACTCAATGAGAAAATTTTGTAGCCACATAGCCTGAATGGTTATGTTAACTACCCCTCTGTACTCTGCCTTGATTGAAGATAGATCAATGGTATCTTTCTTCTTTCTCGACCAACAGATAGGCCCAGAACCAAGATTGAGTGAGTAAACAGATGTCGAATTGCGATCAATGTTATCGCCATCCCAGTTGGAATCAGTAAACTCAATGAGATCTAATGCAGAGTCTGTTGCATAATGAATCCCAAAGGTGATAGTGCCCTGTGTGTATTGAAGGATATGCTTTGCAGCTTTCCAATGTAGCTCATGTAGATCCTGCATGAACCTGGAAACTGCGTGCATATGAGAGGTCTGGTCTGAAGTGTGTGAGATACAACAAGATCCCCACTAGTTGTATGTATAGTGTTTTCTCAACCAGTGGAGTCTCCCCTCCATCCTCAAGTTTGACTCCTGATAGGAAAGGAGTCAGAGTAGACTNCTCATGCATACTTGGCTTGAGACAGTTTGATGCCTGATGCATCTGGACTGATCTCAAGTCCAAGGAAGAAGTGTAGTGGACCCATGTCTGTCATCAAAAACCTGTAATGAAGAATCCTCTTGACTGTAGCAATCGCTGAAGTCAAGAAACCAGTGATAAAAAAATCATCGACATATAGAACTAAAAGTAGAGGTGAATCAACCGTCCTAAGCATGTATACATTTGGGTATGAATTACAATGTACAAATTTCTATGACAATAGGTAGGAGTCCATCTAGGCATACCATTCCCTCGGAGCCTGTTTGAGGCCATAAAGTGACTTCTTCAGTCAACAGACCAAATATGAGTCCTGCATAAATCCCTGGGGCTGCTCCATGTAGATCTCCTCAGAGAGATCACCGTGAAGAAATGCATTCTTCACGTCCATCGTCCCATCCTTGGTTGTTGCAATGGTAGGTGCCAATCATATGGAATCCATCTTCACTACTGGAGTGAAGGTCTAATCATAGTAAATATGAACCTGCTGAAAGCCTTTGGTGACAAGCCTAGCTTTGTATTTGTTGATATTTCCATCCGTTTCACTCTTGGTCATGTAGACCCATATACACCTAACAATTTTCCTTCCAAAAGAAAGAGAAACCAGATCCCAAGTTTGGTTCTCAAGGAGAGAGTTGTACTCCTCCTTCATGGCAAATTCCCAGAAGGGATGCAACCTCACCATAACAACGTGATCCTAAAGTGAACCAAGAAAAGATGCCTCGAAGGGAATGGTTCAGTGGAAGTTCAACAGGCTCTAAATTAGATCGATTCCTCCTAGTATCTATTGGATCACCGACGAGATCCCTTACACCCTGAAGAGTAGTCTGTGCCCAATTGGGCCTCTGCTCTGGTTCTGCAACTACATTTGGATGCTCAAACTCTGCATATGGTGTCTTGACTCTAAATATGAATCGTTTGATTATTATGAATTAGAACTCTCATCTAAAGAAGATTCGACATGTACATGCTCATCTCAGACAGGTGGAAGAAGGAAGGTGTTTGTATGCAGCTGCTGAGGTACATGCGAGACACTTTCCTTGAATTGGACACCGGATGTGTCTCTTAGTAAGAAAGATGGACCCATGGGGCTAGCAAAGAAGTTATTGCAGAGTCCAAATTTGAATCAAAGGCATAATATATAGAAGGAGATGAAGCAAAACTACAAGAAGGACATAATCAGGAAGCTAAGAGGTCATTGACTCAAAAGGCACAAAGTATTGCAGATTTGAAGAAAAAGAACAAATTCCTGGGTTATTGTAATATCTCCATCCATCATATGAGATACCTGCAAAAATCATCAAGGCAAGGGCATGTCCATGAACACATTTATGCACCAGTAGGGCACTAGACATGAAACTGATCAATAGGTGCATGGAGGACTACCAACACTCTGGGGTTGGGATGGTGAAGATCAAGGATGGATGGATAATTAAGTACTTAATTTGATTAACTACATTGCTTAATCCAGGAATATATTGTATAGTTTCTTCTCATGTTTAGAGGACGAAACATGTGAAGGGGTGTGGAATGTAGTATACCTAGGAGAGTAATATATGGGGTACCTAGGAGGTACCCAATAGAATAGTTATTTTTAGTGGAAGTCAATTAATATATGGGAATGTGGTCATTCAATGTAAGGTGGACTAGGCACTATATTATAAAGGCCCACTATGGTAGCTAGATGTAATAAATGTGAGAGCTCTCTAAGTTCCTAGGGGTTATAAAGTGATATAAAAAGAAGTGTAGGCAATGTAATGAAACATAGTGAAGAATATTGTGATTGTGCAACAATGATTGCTTGAGGAGTTTTATCTTCAGAGTTAATATGTGTTGTTACCCTACCTCAAGGTTTTCTCTATTTCTTGTGTTAATGTTATGGTGGAGAATGGTTTCTTGTGTTAATGTTATGGTGAATGGTTTATGGTTTATTCTTGGTTATTTATGAAGTATATTTACAGATCTGGTTTAGGTACTTAACAAGTGCTTCGTCCCATAGTCTCTGTGGTAGTGACTTTGCATGCAACATGCAAGATGTCATCTCCTTTAGAGATCTATTTTTCCACTCACTAACTCCATTTTTTTGTGAAGTGTAGGGAACTATATGCTGCAATTGAATCCCTACCTCATGGAAAATATTATGGATCTCATGATTTACATACTCTCCCCCATTATCAGTTCGGAGGACCTTGATCTTGTTTCTAGATTGTGTCTCAACCAAATCTTTGAAATCTTTGAGGTGTTGAAAGACCTCAGATTTTTGCCTGAGAAAGTAGATCCATGTAAAACATGAGAAATCATACACAATAATGAGAACAAACCTCACTTTGTTGATCCGGATGTGGAAAATGACCCATGAGGTCACTGTGGATTAGATCCAAAGGTGCAGAAGCTCGCTGATACTTTCCCTTGTCGAATTTCTCTTGAGGGTGTTTTTTGAGAACACATCCCTCACGTACTCCCTTGGAGAAATGGATGTATGGTAGACCATCAGCTAATATTTTCTTGCTAAGTTGTTGCATGTATATGAAATTCAAATGTCGAAATCTTTCATGCCATATCCTACTACTTTCATCAGCATGAGTAAGCAGTAAAGAAGAATTAGGTTCAATGGATTCAAAAAATGTATACAATCTAGACTGATGATTTACCTCACCAGTAGCAACCCTGGAGTTGGTTTGGATGTCGTATATGTCCATGGAAATTGGTGTGAATATGAATTTCTTTTCAGTGTTGGAATTCATCATATGATACATATAGAGAAGGTTGACAGAAAACGTGGGAACATGCAGCACATTCTCGAAGCTTCTGTTGGTGAGTTGAATCCTTCCTTTGCCAGTGACTTCAATAGAAGAGTTGTCCCCCATTAGAATAGGAGGACCTTTGCATGCATCCAAAGAGGAATAGACTACTTCTAATGCATCCATGTGATGTGATGCTCTTGAATCAATGATCCAAGCATCGGGAGAGGAGTTGATTGCAATAAAGGCATGGCAAGAATTGCCTTTCTTGGAATTCAGATCTTCTGGCTGGCTTCTTATTCTTTGCACTCGAAGGGATGCGATCTTTAATGTTTTTTTTCTGAAGTATTTGAGACATCAGATCTATTTTTTTTGCATACATGCGGAATCCTTTGTGATAGTATGTGCATTTCTCTCCTTTTCTTCCCCTTTCTCCTTTGGATCCAGAGGCATCGGTGAAGGGTTTTGTGTACCCTTCCTTCTTCGTATGTGCATGAGATTTTTGCTTATCTTTATCTTTAGATTTATGATATTTTTGGATACCATCATGAAGAGTGAGTGCATGCGCCTTTGGGCCTTTGATTGCACCCATGTTGATGAGCTTGGTTTTCTCTTATGTCAAGGATTCGATAAACTCCTTAAGAGAAGGCATCTTCCAGGTGGCTCCAGAGGCGAATATGAAAGTATGGAATGTGGATACGAATACAAAGAGTTCAGTCCCAATCTTGGAGAGAATGGTGAGTGTTGGTCACTATAATTTCTTAATTAATTTAAACAATCAAGTGCTACATAAATTGTCAACCCAGGGAAGTCTATTTATTTCAAAGATAACCACGCATTATATATGCTCAATTCCAAAAGCAACCTAGAGTTGTAGTAAAGGAAACTATATTAATCACACTTGCCTTGAATGAACTGAAGTTCTAGCTCACATTACAGAAAAGAAACCTACTTATTACAGAGCTTAAAGAGATGATTACTCTAAAGAATCCTGGATTACATTAAAATAACAACTGTAATGGGAAAGAACAACTATTATGTAACCAGTGAACATGACCCTATTCTCAAGTAGGAACTTCAACACATTGTTTCTGATTAACACACTTTCATGAATTCATTAATGCATTGAAGGCTAACTATTCTAACAGAGAACAGGACCCTAATTCCTTCCCTTAAGCAGGAACCTTCAGCACCAGTCTCTGATTAGCACACTCAGGAAGGTAATTGAAAGATGACTACTTCTAACAGAGAACAGGACCCTAATTCCTTCCCTTAAGAATGAACCTTCAGTACCAGTCTCTAATTAGCACACTCATGAAAATAAATGAAAGTTGACTACTTCTAACAGAGAACAGGACCCTAATTCCTTCCCTTAAGCAGGAACCTTTAGCACCAGTCTCTGATTAGCACACTCATGAAAATAATTGAAGGTTGACTACTTCTAACAGAGAACATGACCCTAATTCCTTCCCTTAAGCAGGAACCTTTAGTACCAGTCTCTGATTACCAAACTTCTTCAAATTCATCACACAGGATTTCCAACTAAAATGATTAACAACTACCCAAGCATGAACCATATAATCGATTAGTAAGATAGAGTTCAGTAGTGTTTCAGCAAAGAAGAATTCATTAAAGTAGTGTTTTAGCAAAAAAGAAATAAATCAAGGCATCAACAGAATTCACACTAACACACTATAAAACTAACGGGTGAATCTTGTGAAGAAGGTGGGCCCTCCCTTCTCACAAGATTCCTCTGAGACGAAGAGGCTAGAGAAGGATTCTCAAAACAATCTTTTATTCATCTATCAATGTATCGTATTACAATCTGAAAATGAAGTACGTCCTTCTCTGTGAAACTTTCTTAGTACAAAAAAAACTGGAGAGCCTCTCGAATGATGATTTCCTCTTATTTAAAGAGGGAATCCCTTCGATACAATTGATAAAAAATTACAGATGTATATCTGAGTCCTATTCTTAGTCAGATCGACTTTCTAAACTGGAATAGGATGTCCTAGTCTCCTGCAATAGAATGCTATTACAAGTGCTTAATGAGGTGTTGTTTTTACGGCTGGAGTAACAGTTCTTTCTTGTTGATACTGTTGCATGTTGTTTCGGCATCGCAAATCGCGGGCTGTTTCAGCCATGGGATTTGCGCTCTGACTGTTTCAACACTTCTCAGGTAGCAACGATGGTTGATGCTTGGCTCACGATGTGGCTATTGTAGTCAATCTGTGGAGTTGTTGTTGACCACGGACTATGTAACGACTTCCTTTGTGTTTCAACATTGTTGACCATAGACTGTGTAACAGCTTCCTCTGTGTTTCAGCATCGTTGACCATGGACTATGTCACAGCTTCTGTGTTTCAGCATCGTCGACCATTGACTATGTAACAGCTTCTTCAGCATCGTCGACCATGTGTAACAGCTTCTTCAGCATCGTCGACCATGGACTATGTAACAACTTTTGTGTTTTAGCATCATTGACTATGGACTGTGTAACAGCTTCTGTGAATTGTTGTTTCAGCAACAGGCCTCAAATGCTAATCTGCAGTTTGAACTGTTTCAGCACTTATACATTTGTAATCAATGGTTAAGTACGAGAGTGATGTGAAATTATATGCAAAACAGATTAAACATATAATAAAGAGAAGAGACGTTATATACCTTTGGAAAGATAGGATAAAGTGATAATATGAGTTTAAATGTGAGTGATCAAGAGTGTAATAGTGGCAGAAAGTATGAGAAAAAAGGTACATTGTGTGGTCCTAATAGGAATATCCAGTCAGAACCATCGAAACATTCAAATATCCTGACCAGAGTGTCGCACCATCACCTGCATCGGCACAGTGCCCATGGATGACATAAGGCCAAACTGGATCATCGTTACCCGTTTTTCGATCAAGTCCACACGTTCACATCATTGATGATTAAGGGTATTGGATGGTCTACGGATGTGATTGCAAACAATTGACACGAACAAATCACATTACATTCATCTGTCTTCGAGGCACACACTGATAAGGACTAGTGATCTAATCTTCTCATCAACAATGGGCCCAATACACATGTAAACAACAATCTATTGGGATCTATTGCATTGATGTGGATCGATTACCCATCAAAAGGGTTTCCATGATATCTCTGTGATTCAAATGTGAGAGATACTGCAATACCAATATTTTTATACTATTGTCAATGATCAAGAAGAACCGCCTTTGTTTCAGTAGATTTTGATGTGCACAAATCCCATGTCAATACTTTGGAGGATGAATCTAGGTGTTGTAACAATCTAAGGATTTTTTTTTAGATCATAGGGATATTTTCCATGTAGAATGTGTGATTTTTTGGGCACACTGATCTGAAGAATGAGAGCTCACACGCAATGCAATGTGCCAACCATGATTTACAATTAGAATTCAGTGAAACAAAATTCATTTTTGGTTATACTAATCACAAAAGCATGAACGTCAGGATTTGATCCGCCGTCGGGCCTAAATTTCTGCATGAAAAGAGTGATTTCTCTGTCATAGAAAAAAATCCTTGAACTCTGTTGCAACAGATTCTTGTGTGTGATAGATCGACCATCGATCATAGAATGGATCAATGGTGATCCTATTTTAAATAGGCACATCTTATCGGTCGATTTGGATAATCCATGCACGTGCTAGGTCTACAAAAGAATAATCTTTCCAATCTCTAGGTGCAAGAAGAGGTATCCACATTTCAGAGGATGGGTATTGAATACGCCATTTATGCTTTGTCAACGTTGCAGTGGCAGGTTACTGGAAAGATAAAACTCCGCTAGAAGTCATGGAGTTATTGACGAATCCCTAGTTTTCGTACCTATCTTTGCGGCATGGTTTGTTCCCCGTTTTTCAATACCAGTCCAGGAAAATTGTCTTATGTGTTCGGTCACTTGAATTTTTGGCACTATCAAGGAGATTTTGGTCTATGATCCATCAAGTGAAAACCACCCAGTTCCTGTAGTTTTCCTCGAATTGCCAAGACAATTGATGGGCTGCGGGAATTTAACATCTCATGCATCCTTTAACATATCACTCTTTGATCGATGGAGCAGCATGAATGTCATTGGTTTTTTTTTCACTATTGTTGCAAGCCTCCTTATGTTATTCAGATAGCAACAGCTCCAAATGCTTGACAACTGTTGGAGAAGATATGCAACTTGGGCACAAAATCGAATGAAATTGATAGATTGTGTTGTGGGCTTCAAGGAGGAAAAATATACATCATTCGGTAGTGGAGGGATAGAGAGGGAAAGAGCCATATCCCCAAGCCTCTCCAAGATTCTGCGCATAATGGTGATAATGGAAAAACTTCCATTGTGGGCGACACGACCAATTGGAGGCAACAAAATGACATTTTTTTTGTATTAGCCTCAAAAAATGAGTGCATGCTCGGCGTCTAATTCTATCAATGGTATTCTACCTACCTCTCCCTCACATACAATCAGGCTTGATATGACCGAGAGTTGGCATTGTTCCGTGCCTCTCCACCAGACATGCCCAACACCAAAAAGTGGAGATCACATGGGGTTCTTTGTTGGAGCATCGACCACGAGAGTTTATGTCAAGGAGACGAACCTTGGGTTTTGTTGAAGCGCATTGATAGTTTCCCATGGAACCAAGGGTCGAGAGCCACCAAAGGCGCAAGACCATGGTCCTATGTCACATGGATCTAGCACTTGATGAAATTCAAACTCATGGTATTTTAGCAATTTTAATTTGGTGTGCCTTTTTAGGTGAATTTTTATATTATAGTTTTGTGTTATATAGACCTATTGTTGCTAAAAAACAAGTGCTCATACCTAATGACCATCAAAGGAATATTGAGAATGATATGTGAAAGAGGGGTTTGAAAACCATATATGTTTCTCTTTTGTGCATCATTTTTACACATAAAACTTGCCTTCCAATTTGATGTAATTACCATGGAAGGGCCATAGTTTGGCCATAGCACATTTATTTGGTATCATATTTTGCATGAGAGATGCATTGAATTTTGATGTATGGGCCATGTAAAGGATTTTGTTTCGTATTGAAGCATGTAATTTCCATGTAAACCTTTGTACAAGGAGATGTCAAAGTAAATGAAGGCATATACCTTCATTATACAGCCCATAATAGCCACATGATGGATCAAAGGAAATCAAGGGGATTTGGAAATTTTTCCTCTGCTTAGAGTTCAATATATGGCCTTTAAAAGAGTTGGGAATATGAAGTGCACATAATGTTGTAGTGGGGATTTTTGCACCACTAGTGCATATATTATTGCACCTTTTGTAATGGGTAGATAGGACCATAGGGTTTTGCCTAATTTGTGCACCTTATGGTATATCAAAGTGCCTTGTAAAAATGATGATTATGAAGCATTGCAATGTCTATTTAAGCCACTCTTGAGAGGAGAGTGAGAGGCATTATTTTGAGCCTTAAGCCTTCATTGGATTCTTTGTAATCATGATGTAAACAGTTGGTTGAGGCGATTTTCTATGCCATTTTGGCGATTCATTGTAAACTTGACCAAGAGTGTAGCTATAAATGTTGGACATATTGTCATTGATGTCAACAACATTGATGCACATGAAGTTCAGAAGGGAAAGAACAGTGAAAAAATGTGATCATTATGGAAATCCCCAAAGGAAAAACTAGGACCGTTGGATACGCAAGCGCCAGATCAAGGGTAGGGATTCATTCCAGAGCGCGAAGGGTGAATTAAACTACACGCTATTTCCAATCCTGCAATTAGACTAGATTGTCAGATATCATCGACTCAAAGATCGATGACTATGGTTTATCCACCAAATGATAAAATTAAGTCGTAACCGTTAGATACACAAGCGCCATATCAAGGGTAGAGATGTATTGTGTAGCGTGAAGCTAGAATTAAACTACATGTTATTTCCAATCCTGCAATTAGTCTATACCATCATATCTCATCGATTCAAAGATCGATGAATGCAGTGGACCCACCAACAATCACACAAATTCGATTGCGATGTTTGGGCGATGAACTAAACCACATGCAAGTTACGGTTCTGCAATCCACATAGACCATTGGATCAAGTTAAGTGGAAGGATTGGATAAGAAAAGATGAATACTATCTTATATGAAGTCACGAAGTAAATGAGGACCATCTAATCTATTCAGAGCATTCCATGGTAGTAGTGGTGAACTTCGTTGTTGACCACTTCGAGAGAAAAGGGTTGAGAACAAGTAAGATAACCCAAAGGTCGATGTCCCAAAGTAAATGTGAACCATCCAATATGAAGAACACTTTGAGAGATATAAGGACCGTTAGATCATGTTTAGTGGAAGGACAAAGTAAGCCACAAATGTTCCGAAATAGATGTAAGATGTTTGATCTAAGGAAACACTTCGGAAGATATCTTGATCATCAGATCGAGGAAGGTAGAAGGGTATGATAATCAAGGCCAAAGGCCTGAGATCCCGAATAGTCGAATTCTCGATAGTCGTTGGATCGTGTTAATCCTTTTTCGAGGTAAATAATGACCATTGGATAAAGTCAAGTTACTCGAGGGTTACACTTTGGGAATCTCACTTCGAGAGAATTGGGAAGTGGATAAATCGAATTACCAAAGTCCTGAAGACTGAAGTCCCGAAGTGGACATGAGTCGTTCGATCAAAGGAACACTTTGGGAAGTATCCTAACCATTAGATCAAGGAGAAGAACATGTGCCACATGAAGAGATCTACATAAGCAAGGACACATGGCATAATCAAATGATGACAAGTGTCAAAGTCTCATAGATTCTTTAGGAATATCTAATCCACGAGTCTAAGTGACATGTGGAAGCCATTCAGTCAGTTCCACGTCAACAAGTGAAGTCAACAATTTATGACACTCTGGGAGTTTCATGACCAACAAACACCCGAAGACCCGAAGGCCGAAATCCTAAAGTGGACATGAGTCTTTCGATATGAAGAACACTTCAGGAGTGTTATCAAATGTTGATCAAATACAGTGGAAGGATATTGTTAGTGGAAGTGTCAATTGACAATAAAAGTTCTCCAACATTTTATGACTTATTTGGTAGGTGATCACTCCGGAATAAATTGGAAGAGCGATTATCTGAACCCCAGAATCCCCGAATTCCCGAAATAAATGTGAACCGTTAACTCAGTTGTATATTAAGTCATGATCGTCAATTTGTTTGAAACCTCTGAACAAGCTAGGATCATCCAAATAACAGAAGAATGAATGTTGACCGACTGATCTGTTTCGATGGAATCTGATTCAATAGATTTGAAAGGTTGCAAAGGCCTGATGTCCTGAAGGACGAAGTACTGAAGAACATGGTCCCATCACTGGACATATCATGGATAAAAGGAAAAGGGTGAAAGAAGAGACAGTGCTTAAATTAATAATCTCATGGTTCTGTGCTTGTGGTCACATGTAAATGGGTTGAAGGAAGAGCCTCTGCAGAACTTGGTTTCTGAAATATTTGTAGAGATATGGAATCGAGTTAAAAAAGAAATCGATCCAAACCTGTGATCGATTTATGAAAAACAGGTCAGATGGTTGTTAAAATGATGTGTGGTTATGAAAAGTCATGTTAATGACTATGTTACTTAAAAAAAAGGATTATGTAATATTTAATGAACATACATGTTTTTTATGAAGAGTTGTGTTGAAAAGTTTAAAGGATTATAAATTTCCTGAGATGTGAATTGGAATTGGGTGTCTGTCAATGTCTTATTGAAGATTAATAATAGAAGGAGACAGAGCAATAGTTATGCAATATAGTGTTTGAAATAGAATACCTTTACTAGTCTGCAGTAGATACATTGAAGATTAAATGACAGAAGTGGAGAGAGGAGCAGTGAAGACATGATACATAAGTTTTCCAGATTCAAAACTTAATGGTGGTTGGGTGGTGTAAGGGCAGGTTGGAGCCTGCAAGGGAGTAGCTGCTTCCTGGTTAGTTGTAGTTGACTAAATAGGGGGTTGTAACCTCCTACCATTTGGTGATGGTGAACAAGGGTGTGGGTGCATTCTGATCAGTGGGTGTTGATCGAAGAGGAAGAACATATTCCTTCTATGTAACTTGTAAAACAAAATTTTGTAGTTAATAGAAAAGTTTTTGTGGTTTTCCCAATTGGGTTCCACGATAAAATATTGTTTGCATTAAAATAAAAATTGATAAAATTGTTGTGTCACTTATTCACCCCCCCCTCTCAGTGACAGGATCTGGTCCTTCAATAAAACCTTTCCAAGTAAGGTACTCCAAATATTAAAGTATAGGTCATCAGCTACAGGTTGCAATATTATGAAGGTGGGCTTCAACATTTCAGCTTCGAAGAACAGAGGTGAAGGAGACAAGAGATGTTCCTTTCCAAACATTTTCTTTGCAGCGGTTGTGAGTATCAGCGTTGCATTCTGATTCTAAAGTACACATGTGAAGGAGTCTTGAAAGAATGTGCCTTTGAGGACATTTGCATACAAATAGAGTTGATACTTTTGGATACCAAAAGGTTCTTTGTGGGGAGGTATGATCCAAATGGATTTCCACACACGGAAGGACCTTACTATGTTCACCAAGTTAATTTGCAGAGTGGTGAAGGTGGTAAACTTATATGTTTTGAGTTTATATTTATCATGCCTTTTATTAATGCTTTGTGAGGAAAGGGTGTCATGCATTCTTATGCTTTATGAGATGCTCATGCATATTACTTATTCTTTATGATCTTTTGAAAAACTCATACATTATTATTCATTATTGATGTAAAATGATTAATACTTGTGAGGGAAATTAGACTCATGTATTTTTCATTAGATTATAATTTGGAAATTGTTTTTTATGTGAAAAACCACCTCACACCAATTTGCCATTATTCTCAATTTTGGGTTGAGAGAATCAAGGACAGGGATGAGGAGTCTTTGGGTGGTTTTGATACTTTTCCCTTTATTTACTTGAAGATAGTTTAAGATCCTACATTCATTGATCTTGGTTTTCCTCTTTTGTAATTAGATCTTATTGTTGTGGATCTAGGAGTTAATGCTCTTTCTTAAGAGCGAGTGAGGAAAAAATATATAATGACTTATGTGAGCCCTTTGTAAAGAAGGTGAGAGTAAGAGGAGATTAATGGATAGTTAATGAGTGGAGTTAGAAAGCCATAGTGCTACTAATCCTAGGTTTTGAGAGACTTATTCATGTAAGGTATTATCCTTCTTTATGTATGGAGAGGTATGAGTGTGAGCAGTCTTCTTGAATCCTCACTAAAGGAGAAGACATCCCTTATGTAATCACCTATGAGAAAGTCCCAACATCTTTTGAAGAAGGAATGAAAGTGATCTATATTCCAATTGAATTAGGTCTGGAGACATAGCCCAGGAGGGGTGAACTCTGTTAACAACATTGATTGTCTCTCTCACTTGTCTTTTCATGTGCTTTATTCCATTTTGAGTTCATGTGTGTTATGTATTGTTTTTTATAGGTATGGTTAATCATGGATTCATATGCCCTTTAATCCATATGAAAATACTTCATCAAAAAATGATTCTTGATTGAAAACTTGCGTTAAGTACTCACCCATTTTTAGATCAACAGATGCCATTGATTATGACATTGTTGTGCGAGCTCTGTTGGCTGAGCAAATGAGGCGAAGGTATGGTAAATATAACTCAACAATGTAATCAATGGTGTTCATATTTCGATCTAAAAAAAGATGGAAATATCAGAGGGGTACATCAAGGTCTAATTCAAAAGGCAAGAAGAGTAAATATAAATGTTGGTTCTATGGAAAATCAATACATCTCAAGAAGGATTGTTGGAAAAGACAAAATGCATGAAAAGAGGACTCCACAAAGGATGCAAAGGAAGCTAATTTAGATGAAACAAATTTAGGTTTAGGTTCGAGTATGGTTGATGAGGTATTGTCTACTTATGATGTTTCACATTAACATCAACATTGGTTCTTAGATTCTGGTGCATCCAGCCACATGTGTCTTCATAGAATTTGGTTTTGAACTTGCCAACCTATTGATGATGGTGTTCTTTTTATGGGAAATAATTTTTCCTATAAAATTGTTGGGGTTGGTAATGTCTATATTAAAATACATGATGGTTCTATAAGAACATTGACATATGTAATGCATGTACCTGAACTTAGAAATAACTTGATATCTTTGGGAGTTCTAGATTCTGCTAGCTACATGTGTACAAATCAAGGTGGAGTATTGAAGATGTCCAAAGGCATCTTAGTAGTCATGAAGGAAAAGAGGATCAAGAACCTTTATAAACTTGAAGGAAGGACAAAAATAAATCAAGCAGTGGTAGCATATGAAGGTGCAAGGTGGAGTATTGAAGATGTCCAAAGCCATCTTAGTATTCATGAAGGAAAAGAGGATTAGGAACCTTTATCAGATTGAAGGAAGGACAAAAATAAATCAAGTAGTGGTAGCATATGAAGGTGCAAGTGACTTTGTTCATTTATGGCATCAATGTTTGGGTCATATGAGAGAGAAAGGACTTAAGGTACTAGTTGATCGTAAGTCACTTCCAAGTTTAAAGTTTCTGAATTTGAATTTATGCAAGTATTGTGTCTTTGGAAACAAATGTAGACATANTGTTCATTTATGGCATCAATGTTTGGGTCATATGAGAGAGAAAGGACTTAAGGTACTAGTTGATCGTAAGTCACTTCCAAGTTTAAAGTTTCTGAATTTGAATTTATGCAAGTATTGTGTCTTTGGAAACAAATGTAGACATAAGCTTAAAACAAGAAGACATATAAGTAAAGGTATCCTTGATTACATTCATTCGGATGTTTGGGGACCATCTCCTATGGTTTCTTTTGGAGGATCATCATATTTTGTGACATTTATAGATGATTACTCCAGAAAGGTTTGGGTCTATTTTCTTAAAATAAAATTTGATGCATTTGATTTAAGCAATTCATAGCTTTGATTGAAAAGTGTACTAACAGGTCAATCAAGTGTTTAAGAATATATAATGGAGGTGAGTTCACATCTTTGGAATTTTAAAACTATTGCAAGGAAGTTGGGATCGAAAGACATAATACCATGTTTTATACTCCTTATAAAAATGGTGTTGTTGAACGCATGAATATGACTCTTATAGGGACAACAAGGAGCATGCTTAGTAATGCCAAGTCACAATAAGAATTATGGGAAGATGTAGTTCCTACAACATATTTTCTGATAAATCGGTCACCATCAACTGCAATAAGCTGTAAGATTCTTGAAGAGGTATGGACAGGTCATTTGTGTGATTATTCAAATCTGAGAATATTTGGTTGTGATTCTTATGCTCTTATTTCTAAATATCAATGTTCTAAGTTAGATCCTAGATCAAAGAGATAAGTAGAGATGTAGTATTTGATGAATCTTCTCTCACAAAATTAGATGTGGTAGATGTTGAAGTTTATCAAATTCAATAGGAAACTTAGCCATCTTCAGAAAAGGAGCAATGTGAAGAAGTTCTAGAAGAAGAATACGAAGATGCATAAAATATCTAGGAAATTGAGGATATGCCTTAACCATTTCTAAGGATATCTACACGGGTCAAGAATCCTCCTACAAGGTATGATGATTATGTTTCATCTGTGGCTTTGGTTTCTATTGATGGAGAACCTAGTTGTTATCCAGAAGCAATTAAGGTATATGAAAGTGCTCAATAGAAAGAAGTTATGAAAGAAAAAATGGATGTCTTAGAGATGAATAAAACATGGGACCTCGTAGAACTTACAAAGGATAGGAAGGTTGTCGTCTGCAAGTGGATCTACAAACTGAAAAAGGGTGTTGATGATAAAGTTGAAAGATATAAAGCAAAACTGGTAGCATAGGGGTATTCTCAAAAGGAAGGTATTGATTTACATGAAATATTTTCACCAATTGTGAAGCTTGTTTCACTTCGTGTTGTGTTAGCACTAGTTGTTTTACTTGATCTTGAGTTAGAGAAACTATATGTTAAAAAAACATTTCTACATGGTGATTTGAATAAGGATATATATATGGAATAACCAAAAGGGTTTTTTAATGATCACAATAAGAGGTTTGTTTACAAACTCAAGAAGTCATTGTATGGCCTGAGGTAGTCTCCCAAGAAATGGTACAAGAAGTTTGATTCCTTCATGGTGAGCCTAAATTTTACAAGAAGTGAATATGACCACTGTGTTTACTTTAAAAAATTAGAAAATGGCATATTCATTATTTTGGTGTTATATGTTGACGAGATAAATGTGGAAATAAACAACATGGTCAAAATCAACAGGTTAAAGGCTCTATTGGCTAGGGCGTTTGATTTGAAGGATCTAGAAGCAGTAAAAGAAATTTTAGTCATGGAGATACACATAGACAAGAAAAATGGTAAGATGTTGTTATCACAAAAGAAGTATGTGGAGAAAATACTTATGAGATTTGGTATGAATAATGTGAAACCCTTACAGATCCCTTTGGCTTCCCATTTCAAGATTTATTCAGGTTTGTGCCCTAGTAATGATGAAGAAAAGGATTATATATCTCGTGTACCATATTCTAATGCAGTAGGAAGTTTGATGTATGTGATGGTGAGTAATAGACTAGATATTTCACATGTAGTTGGTGTTGTCAGTAGATACATGGAAAATCTAGGTAAAGAGCATTGGGAAATAGTGAAATGGGTGCTTCGGTATCTTAGAGGCACAAGTAATTATTCTATCATCTATGATGGTTCCAATGATTCAATTTGTGGTTATGTAGATTCATATTTTGAAGGTGACTTGGAAAAAAAGGAGATCCACTTCAGGATATGTCTTTACTCTTGCAGGAGTACCTATTAGTTGGATGTCAATGCTTCAAAATGTAGTTGCTTTATCCACTACTGAGGCAGAATATATAGTTTCTTCACATGGATGCAAGGAGGCAATTTGGTTAAAAGGTTTGTTGGGTGAGTTTGGAAGGGTGCAGGATAAAGGGGGAGTGGCTCTAGAAAAGATCCATACAAAAGTGAATTCTGCAGACATGTTTACAAAACCAGCTTTGTTAGAGAAGCTATGATGGTGTTTGGGTTCTCTTAGCTTACAGAAAAGGTGATGAATTAATTGAGGCATGATATATCAGGTAAATTGTTTTCAAGGTGGAGATTATTGAAAACATGCCAACTGATTTCCCATGCGGTAGCATACACATCAACTAAATTTAGAATGTGCATGCATGCACACTACAGTGAATAGTTTGTGTAATTGGTGGATCGTATTGTAATCAGTTGTCTAATTGTTTGATAGATTTTATTTATATGAATGAGTAGCAATGTAGTTTATCTCGTTGTGTGGGAAGAAAGGATAAGATGATTGTATGCTTATGATTGGCTATTGTGATTCTCCCTTGAATACTAAGAATATCGACTATCATTGCCCCATGGGTTTTTCCCATTCTAAGTTTCCATGTATATCTCTGTGTTCATTGTGTGATTGTTGTTCTCATTTTTTATGCTTGTCATTAATCTTTCTATGATTATTATTTTGTTTCCTAACAACCTAATAGTAAGAAGGGAGAAGCCACATCAAGTAATCGTTAGTAGTGAGACCTAAAAAAACAAGCTTCAACTATATGCTACCCCACAACCTATTAATGTTGACAAACATAAATGATTTCTCCACTTGGTCATCGTTCACCTCACGAGGACAATGATCTCTTTTCCATGGTGGGTTCCCTTAACAATGACATGAGAACGACTGCAAACATGTATTTCCTTGCAATTATCTGTTCCAATATACCTCTTACGTGAAGCTTCTAAATGTAGAAGGATTCTCCACGTCAATAAATGGTGTTGCAGGAGCGATAACTGCATCAGGAGAAGGGAAGTGAAATGTTGGAATTGAAATGCATGTTCTTGAAAATCTTACCATGACACGATGCAATACACTACTGCAGATTTTGTTTCTCAGAAACTGCACGTACATAATTACATTCCAACATTAATTATTTCGATGCCATACATCATGGATTATACAGATGAAAAAATAAATCATAACAAAAGGGGATTAATTAGAGCGCCAAGTATATATATTGAACCTATAATTGAACACCAATGCGTCCAATATTTCCCAATTTTCTAATATCTTAGACTAGTTATTGGCACAATATTTTCCAGTTTTCTATTATCCTATACTAGTTATTGGCACATTGAGCATAAATGCAATCCAGAGAGAACATATATGACATGTTTTGCATAAATATGTTGCTATTATGGATATGAAGAATGTAAAATTATAGAAACGGAGACATGAAATTCAACAAATATAATAGATATTAGTAAGGGCCGATTATTCTTCATTGGGTATGGTATTAACCAATAGTAAGAGTACTCACATTCATTGTCTTCACATAAAATGAAGAAGGAATATATCGAGGAGAATGTTAGCACTAAGAGTCACACTTAGACTGTTGTAAGTTTAAGCCTAGTGTCCTTCAGAATATAAATGGATTGAATGGCTTGAGTAGGTGGACCAACAAGACTGGGAAAGAAAGAGAGAGGGCAATAAACTATCAGCATAAGCATTCCATTGGGTAAGGAGTCACAACATCCTACAGATCAAAGGAAGTCAAACTATATATCAAACAAAAGGAATATATAATGATGAGTAGAAGCATGGTGAATATGACAAAAGGAATAACATCCATTCTACAAAGATCCTTTCTGCAAACAGATAAAGATTGCTTAAACAATAAACAATGATTTAATGGGAAAGCTACAACAGATCCTCTGTTGTTCATGAATCCATAAATCAATGACAACTATAATCCTCAAAGATTATAATGTTCAAGCAAGAATATAACAAAGAAGTGGGAAAAAAAGAAGACAATCTGATAACAACTCTCATGAATCTTTAATGACGAAAAATATCATTACAAGCAAGCCCTCGGGCTTACAAATCAAAAACTAAAACTGCTCCTCCAGATCTCTCCTCTCTTGGCTCATGAATCCAATCTTTTCTCATAAAAACCCATTTCATTTATATTGATTAATCTCTATATACCCTAAGGAGGTTGAAACCAAGGAGTTACATAAGATCCTCCTCCATAAAAAATTTCAGAAAAACCCACATCGTTGTTCAAAAGTTATGATCAAATCTTTAGAAACCTCTTCTACAGAAAATGTGTTCACAGTGTCTGTCTACCAGTTCACGATACCTGATTCAAAAAATATTTTCATGCTTCCAGGAAACTGTTAGGATGTCCAAAGACTCGATCCCTGAAAAAATTGTTAAAAATAGGCTCTGAAAAAAATGAAATCCCTTAGCATGAAAAAAGTTAATGATGGAAATGAATGAATGGATCACTTGAGTACACTGTGAACTCTCCTAGTGAGTTGGCAATGCTCAAATTAAAATTGATTTGACAGCTGAACGGATAAAAGGCGATAGCTAGAGATCTTTCATACAGTCATGGAGGTGACATGTCAAGGTGATAATAAGGACTTTCAAAGATGTGAATCATGAGGTTTTATCACTCCTTGTCATGATAACAAGACATAACCCAAAGACCCTAGAAAAAGTCCAAACTGACTTGGTATTTAAATCAAAAATTGAAAAATGACTATAGCAAGAAGTCATAAAAACTATAAAAATCTATGACTCAAAAAAAAAGATTTAAATGACTTTTTGACCCGTACAATTCTATGTGTTAACATCTATCTCCACAGGGGATGGCATGCTCCTTCTGTATTTCCAAGAACGTGCAATTCTAGTGCCTTATCCATTGGGCTATGGAGTCATGTGTTCAACCAACCTATATGCCTAAGAGCACCTCTGCTCCTTATTGAAAACTGAAAAACACTCACTGCAAACCAAATGCAAATTGAAGGTTGCATTCAAACTGAAAACCAAATGCTTGCATGTCAAACTTATTTATATACGTTCCTACTCCTAACTGTTGAAAAATGGAACCTTCAAATATATACAAATTTCCTCAGTAACCATACAAATAACTTTGTGACTGAATGATCTTCATCCTCATCTCGGTAACTGAGCACTAAGTAACAATAGAGACATAATGATAGCCACACATAATTCCTTGAAAAATCATATTTACAATCTAGGAACTTTGTTCTTATGATGACAATAACTTAAAATCTATTTCTGCAAAACATCTCCATATAGATAGCAACATGATCTTGAAATCCATACAAAACTTGTTGTGGCTCATCAATGAATTCCTCCTTGGATGATTCAAGCAAGGGATGGATTGAAAACGGTTGCAATATATTTCCACTCTTTTCACCAATTTTGATTGAATATGGGTGAATATGAAATGGGATCTCAAGATATATAGTTGGGACTAGCTCATTTTTACATTTGTAATCATCAAGTTGAAAATGAGATCTATCAACAAGTAGTGTATCAAAGACATGTGTATATGCTTCTAGTCCATTTTCTTGTGAAGGCATATCATAATGAAGATCATTCAAAACTTCTTGATCATCATGAAAAGTACTTTCTTCTATGGAAAATTCTTCATCACAAGTACTCTTTACATGAAAAGAAACGTATTTACAAATTAAAGAAAACTCATCACAATTTTTTTCATAAAGATGTTCAGCAGAAAAGTACTCGTTACAAAACAAATTAAAATCAACATGAAAACATGTCAAAGAGTTGATACTGGCAACTAGAAGATATTGGAACCACTCACGAGCTATTCCCTCTAATTAGTAGCTTGTTGACGGGCGAAATTGACCGTCCGTCAACTGAGAGAGTGGAACCGGTCCGGGGTTGTCTAAATAACCCAAGCTGTTTGGAATGAACCACCCTGACGGGTTTAACGGCTCCGTTGGCTGCTCTAAAGTCCTAAGAAAACCAAAGAGAAAACTAATCTAAACTAACTAATCTAACTAAAAAAAATAAAACTAACCAAAACTAACTAAAACTAATAAAACTAAATACAAGAAACTAAACTAACTAAAACTAAACTAATACACTATTCTAATTAAAACAAACTACTATATAAACTAAAACTAAATACAAATTACACTAACTATTCTACTAATTACTATTACACTAACTCTACTAATTAACCATCTAGCTACTAGTTATAATACAACTTATTGACAAATATACAATATACACAACTTGCAGATTTGAATAAAACCTGTAAAACTCATATGCTTTCTGTCCTAAGACAGCAAGAGATATTTCTGATTTTTTGATTTTATGAATAAGAAATAAAATTACTGAAATTAAACGATCTAATATATTTACTGAAATTAAACAATCTAATATACTAACTTATATATCTATCTAAACAAATAAATGACAAACTGACCTGGAAACGCTCCCAATTTGTCCTGTGTATGATGACTTCAAAGCTGATCGGAGGAAGGAAACTCGCACCGGTTGATCCAGAAGCCCTTCGTAAATGATTGGTTGTGCTGCTCTTTGAGTGGTTTATAGGACAAACAAGACATAAAAAATCATAACAACTATATGATTATAAATCTCTGCAATAAGGGAAACCTGTTATGCAAAAACTTATGTTTGATAATTCAATTATAGAAGAAGATAAACCTGTCATTCACAAACTGAATTAAACAATTGTTATGCCTTTTATACACTTGGAAGAAACCAGATATGAATTATAGTGATTAAAATTATATCATCTGCACAAGATTAAGATATCTAAAGTAGTCATTAACCATATACAAATTGATATACACAACATGAAACAAAATGTTGATATAATGAGAAGCTAAAGCTGTGACAAAACACCAAATTCTGCTTCAGTCTGTATTAAAACTCCATATCCTTGTTCTCCCACGAATGAGGATGATATTATTACAAAAATGATAGGTATTTATAAGTCTTTCCACAGGGTAAAACCTCCCTGTGGATAATATCAAACTGTTTTACATAATCTAGGAAGATATTCCCAAAATCGACTAAACTAGGAAACTAAAATGCAAGTGAAATATTTCAAATATCCTCCTAACTGCTCATTAACTCTACTGCAATTTC
>SNQJ01S0105381.1:2464-30502 GCA_010110895.2 Picea sitchensis
TATGGTGAGGTTGTGAAGGAAACAAGAGGCTACAAGGTAGCTTCCATCCAAAGTGGCATAGTGTGCCTAGCATGTCAATTGATATTTGGAAAGTTAGTAAGGAAGAACCGACCTACGCAGGTCACCATATTTGTCATTGATCTCGCAGGGAAGTGCACAAAATGCCTACAGATGAACTGGGCGAAGTACCTAGTTAACTAGTTGGAACTAGATTATCGAGAAGCATAGGATCAGGGTTATGAATTCCATTTCAACTGGCTCCTGGTCCTCATTGTATTTGTTTCCTAGGAGATGTTGGAAGGAGAGACCTTCCCCAACATAGAGTCGTTCGAACCGCTTGCCGCGAAGTTCGCTACCCTATGGTATTCAACTGATGAACAAACACTGGAAGTTGAACGCTCTGTTTCATACATACTAACTCCAGCTAAAGCAATCCATCAAAGTCGAGCCTCGCATGACTCCGAACACCCTACAAATATTCTGACCCTTGATGAAGTTCAGCATAGATCGACACTTTATCTACCTTACAGCGCGAGCAGATGAACATCAAGAGAAGCTCTAGTCATATTATCAAATCACAAAAGAAGACCTTGAGGAGATCACTAAGGAATGGTATGTTGACCTCCTTATCCCCACCAACCCGTAGAGATATCTGATATTGATAGCCTAGAGGACACTCATAAAGAACATAATACACTCGAAACCAGCAGACAAAAGAAACTTGAGGAGGTCCAAAACTTAAGTAGCACCTCAGGGAAGACTGCTTCCATGTCACCTGACCGAAGGGGTGGTGATGAAGTAGAAGCTTAACAGAGACCAGGAAAATTAACACCGCAAAGAGACAAGGTTGACCCTTTGAAGAAGAGGAAGGTTTCCCCCTCGAAACCTTCTTCCCAGAATAAATCGAAAGCCTCCATGATCAAGATGCAGACTATCCTCACCTCTGATGACTTTGACTTCATCATAGCAGCCCTGAATGATGCTTCACTGGAGATAGCATAGAAAAAAGGAGAGAAACAGGAGGAAATGTATTATAGGATTGAAGTTGAACTCTGAGGGGTACAATAGGCCCTTCAGTCTAGCCACATAGTCTCCACTGCACCCCTACCATCGGGAGAACCAGAGTTGGGAGATGAACCAGCCCAAGTCCACCAACTAGTTGAGACAGTCGAAGCTCGCCTTCGATGAGCACAAGAGGAAATAGAACAAGCCACCCAGTATGTGACGCAAGTGCAAGGAGTACTTGTAGAACAGTGCCAAGCTGCAGAATAGGAAAAGAGTGCTCTCCAAGAAAAGTTTGATGAAGAAAAGGCACAACTACAGCAAGGAAAAGAACAGTTGCTCGTGGAGAAACTCGAAGTGAAAGAAGCGGTCAGCAGAGCACTTCATTATGTGACAATCATAGAAATAAAGGCACAGGATCGAGTCACATAGCAAGTAGAGTAGCTCACAGAAGTTATCTAGCATCTACAGCAATACATAGCAGACTTAGATCTCCACGCAGTGCTCGAGACTCCACAGGATGTAAGGGATCAAAGAGAAGCAATTGCTCGAAGTGCAGTTGAGAGAATAAAAACCCTTGCTATGGAATGTAAGAAAATTATTGATCACATTGCCCAGTCCTACAAACAACTCACTAAGAATCCATAATTGAAGGCACTGGAGTCACAACTCCAAGAGGCAAAGTATCAAGATGAAATGATACAAGTGCAGCTGAAGCCCCTGTCAGCTATGGAAAGAATGAAGTGATCCCAAGAGCAACGCACTACCCAACATCATGTCCACACTATCCAGAGAAGAGTTATGGAAGTGACTCAGAGGCTCCAACCTATACAAGATAAGGCTTATCAATTGTTCATAGAGGTCGAAAGCCAAGGAGCAGAACTGAAGCAGGTGGTCACTACAACTAAACAGTGCCTAGAGGTACCTTTCAACGATGCAGTCATCCAAGAGTTCGCTAAATAGGAAGCCAAGGGACAACAGCAAGTTGAAGTAGCTCAAGCTATGCTCGAGGCTTTTGAAGCAGAACTACCTAGATCAGAGTGACTCGGGATGAGCCACAGGTGAGTGTTGGGGTCCTGTTGGCCCTTGACCAAGTTTTGGGAGATCCTTGGTCAAGTTTGACCTATTTTGGGACTTTGACAGATTGTCATAGGCGGAGCACAAGATGAAGCAAAGATCATGGGATCTCAACCCCTTTTTGGGTCCTTTTCGAGATTTTGGATTATGTAATGGGTATGGGATATCAGCCCATGGGTTTACCCATGTTTAGGCCTATTTTGTAAAGTATAAATAGATGCTAAGGTGATTTAGTGAGCATATATAGAAGAGTTACGAATGGCTAAGTGCTAGATCTATGTGATTGAAGGATTGTAAGTGCTCTGTGCATATTGTGTGAGACTTGCAGAGCTAAGTCCAAGTCATTGTAAGAGGTTGTGGAAGGTTGTGTGCTTAGATATACTTGGGGAAGGAGGATCTAGTGAGCTGCACAGATCTCCTGTCCTATGCGGAGTAGGGTTTTGAGGCTCTGTGCATATAACCTATTGAAGAAGATAATAAAGAAGAAGAGTTGGTGGACGTAGCCCCGGGATGGGGGTGAACCACGTATATGTTGTGTTTCTCTTCTTTGTGCGATGTCTTGATGTGTTTATGTCTTTATTTGCTAAGTACTTTGATATAGATAGATAAATATGTTTATGCTTTGTGCTAATGATGTATATGGATATAGATATGACCTATGTGAATGTGCTTAGTGCTTGAATCTGGTATATCTAATCGACCTCTCTATGATAAGTGCTTAGATACATCAAATATGGATGAATGATGCGATGCTTTGTTTTATCTGTGAGGTAGATAGTGGTTGAATATTGATGAACTATCGGTGCTAAGTTCTTTGTTAAGTATTACAATCACAGATCTGTGTCCCAGCTAAGGTTGCAGACACCCGAGTCATGCAACCACCCCTGCCTCTACCTCGGGTGAGACTTCATCTGCTTCGCAGGTGTTGCCAAAAGGGTTGGTAGTTAGGGTTTTGTTGGTGCGGTGTTGTAGAATTGAACCCTGGGTCTGCCCCTATGCCAACAGGATGTGCTTCCATTGTGCTCATCCATATATTTTTCTTCTACGATATTCTATCAACTATGTTTTATCAATACAAACCCTATGAAATGAAACATACAAATTATGAAATATGTTTTACAAAATAAGTACAAAATTTCAAGATAAAATTATTTTCACATTCATTGGTGCACTTTTTAACAATATGATGGATTACTGAGAGGGGAGGTGAATCAGTAATGAGAAATTATACCAATTATTAATCATTTAAACCAAAAAGTATATTCTTTTACTTATTCAACCATGTTCATCTATTCATCATCAATATCTTATTGTATCATAAGAATTAACATTCATCAGTGCATAATAAATAATAACAAACACATCCACGCAATGCACAGTACACCAATATTTATGGGGAAACCCAATGCGGGAGAAAACCACAGAATGCTTTTCTTATATGTCAATAATTACATTCAAGGAAGCACCAACTTCCAATTCTCCAACCACAACCTAGTTTCTCAGGCTACAACTTGAGGGAAGCTCCAACTCCCAAATTCTCTGGCTACAATCAGAAGGAGGCTACAACCCCTTATGTTCTCTGAATACAACCATAAGGTGGCTACAACTACCTATCCTTTCCCCATCCAACCTCCCTGAAATATAAGTAGAATGATGGAACCATTGTCACATTATCACTATGAGATATATTGTTGTAAAAATGTACCAATCAACCTACACCAAACAACCTATAACAACATGTACCAAACAACATGTAATCAACCTGTACCAATAACCTGTAAACAACATGTGCCAATTACTTGTACCAACATGTACCATGCATCAACCTGTACCTCAACCTGTACCATAAGCAAGTGCATCAACCATGCACCAAACTTGTACAAATAACATGTCACAATAACCTATCCAAACAACCTATCACAACAACCTGTCTCATCAATCTTATCAACCAAATCAAATCTACTCATCAAGATCAATCACCAAGACAAATATCAACCATATGCACTATATCACCAAGATGTGCATCAACCAAGCATATCACAACAACTCATAATCATCACCAAGATCAATATGTGCTTCTAATAATATACCAAGACACGTATGCTACATCATCCATAAACCATGTGTCAACAATACTAATAACAAATGCCTCCAACCATGTACCAAGTATGTACCAATCATGCATCAACTATACATCAACTATGACTCATCAAGATGTACCAACATCATCAAATATACACCTCATGTATGTGCCAAATCATCAACTACTTGTCTCAACCATGTACCTCAACCATATACCAAATACATATATCAATATAACCATCAAAAGTTCTCTAGCAATACATCACACTATCCATAACCAAATACCATAAACCCTTACATCAAACCATGTGCCATAACCTCACTTTTAAGTAGCCTCAAGGATGTATCATTCATAATCCAATCATATACCAAGACCAGTAACAAGTATCTCTCACAATGCACCACAAGATATGTCAATAAATCAAACTAATTGCACTAACAATATACTTCAATAGATCTGCCACAAAACCATTCTACAACAAGCCCTAAACTTCCAAGAGGGCATCCAACAGATTTACAAGGCAAACCCTCAACCAAATTCATAAGTTCAACACTACACATATAAAAACCATACATTTTTTATTCTTGTAGAATTTTGTTTATGTGGTTTTGTTGTCGCAATTCTGCTGCATGATTTTTCTGCCACGATTTTTCTATTGCACTTTTTCTGCCACGATTTTTCTATTGCACATTTCCTGCTGCACTTTTTCGGCTGCACTTTTCTCTATCAATAATACTTGCCCAGATAATCTTTCACAAAATAGACATTCAATGATATTCAATAAATGGTAATGGGAGAGTCATTGTCTCTTATTTATACTTCCATGTAGCTTACTCAAGGGGTTACATTATAACCAACTTAACCCACTTTCCTTCTTTTAAGGCTAACCCACTTCTAACCACTTGTCCACTTGTAGCTCACTTTGATACACTTAACGTAACCACTTTACCACAAATAGTAAGTTCTCCACTTTTAGTTGCAACTAACTTTATTATTTAATTAATTTCTTTTGCAACCACTATCCATAAATAGAACCTTGCTACTTCTTGTTGCAACTAACTTTTCTATAATTATTCAATTCATAACTTATTTTCCCTTAACTAAATTCTTGTTGCAACCACTTTATTATTTAATTTATTTCTTGGTCAACCACTTTGACTATTCAATCTTCTTATCACAACTACTTTACCATAATTACCAAACTCACAACTTCTTGTTGAAACTTTTTAATTATTTTCTTAATGCAACAAATATATCCATGATTAACTCCTAGTTTCACCCACTTTGACTAATCAACTTCTTCTAGGATTTTCTAGAACAATTTGACTTATTTGACCTTCTAGGGGCTTCTAGATAACTCATGAGGGTTCTCCAACTTCACAAGGCCATAACTCTCTAACCATGAGGAGTTATGTGACGTTCCACATATCACTGGAAATGGCATGACATGTAATATCCATATAGAATAGTCGTACCTACATATAAATTGATATTCATTAGGTTATTCCTCAAACAAACTTGGGTTCCTTAACCATACCTCTAGTGCTACCACACATACTCAAGTGTTATAGAAATATTTGCCTCACCCTATCCAAACTTGCACAAAGGACCTTTTTCCATTTCCCTATGCAGACTAGAAGTCCTTTTTTGCAAATCCCAAACCTAAAAACATGATTTTTCCACATATATGCACCCTACCTATATTACAGCATGTGTATACGCAGGTTGCACCACTACAGCCCGTGTACATCGAGATTTGTGCCCAAAATTAAAAAATGGTGTCGGGTTTCCATGTCACATCATGAGATTAATAATCCTTGGCCTTCCATATATTGGAAACATTCTGACTCGACCCTTCAATTCCACTTGAAGACTACAAATGGGCCAAATCTGAGCTATGGAAAAGAGGAGAAGAATTCATCTTTGAGAGCAAAGTTACTCTGGAGAAATTATTCACTTCACATTGAGTCTGCATCCCTTTGTCCTTTATGTCTGAACACAATGTTCAGCCCCCAATCTCCTCCCTACATGATTGAGAATCTCATTGTCTCTCTTAGATGAGCTTGCCTTTGGTGGAGGATTGAAGTGGTGGAGGCCCAGTTGGAAGGAACTTAGTTTCTTGGTTCCAAACCGTGCCGACATGGAAGTTTGTAATTCATTCACTTCTATTGATTACATTTTAATAGAAATACTCTTCTCTAATTAATATCTTGCGAATATTTGAATTTGTATTCCATGGGAGTATTTGTTATGAATGTTGATGGATTATTCTATTGAATGTGCTAACATTATATATTATCACCATATGCTTGTGTTTCTTGGTTGTTGAGGACTAGTTGCAGGTATATTTCTTTGGGTCAAGTGCTCAACGATGGGATTCATCGAACATCTGGACAAGGTAGGCCTTTTATCTTGTATTGCTAGCATATTTTTTTATATAGCATACATGAGATTAGAGTTTATTTCTGCAGTCATTTTCGTCTGTTGTGGTTTACCCCTGGCCATAGAGATATTTTCCTCGTAACATCAAGGGTTGACATCAATCTCTAAGAGTTGAAATCAATATACACTATCACTCTCCAAAGGTTCATATCGATGACAACCAACAATCCAAACCAATTGTTCATCAATCTAAACCAATAATCTGCATCATTGTGCAATGTATAGTGGTAGACATCAGTGCATGTTCAATGTATCATTCAGATATTTGAAAGCATTTTTTTTAAATGTCATAGTTGAGTGATGTGGTATACAATTTCCATCACACGGATGCATCATTATTGTATAGTGCACACTAATAAACCTAAAAACCTTTTTTTTTAAATTTAAAGTGTCAAACTATGCACTCTACAATAAATAACACATTGGTGTGTGTTTATTGTAAAGTACACACCATGAAACATGGGAGAATTTTCATTTTTAAATTTGAAAATAATAGGTTTTGGGACCTAATACAATGAGGACTCACAATCCAATAAATATCCAAACAAATGAGTGGTCCCAATCGAAAAGATACCCAAAGTCCCAAATATAAATACCTAACAAATATCCAAAGCTCCAAAAAAACAATCTCATTATGAAAGGGCTTGTTAAACCCTTACTGCTAGGTTTATCAATAACATAAGAAAAATGGAAGAAACAATAAAGCTATAGTATAGTGCACATAGATAAACTTGAATTTAAAAAAAAATAATAGAAGTGCCAAAGGATGCACTATACAATAAATAATGTAGTGGTGCATCATTACTGTATAGTGCACACCGATAAACCTAAAAACATTTTTTTTAAATCAAAAGTGCCAAATGATGCACTCTATAGTGAATAATGCACTCGTGTGTGTTTGGTGTAAAGTATGCACCATGAAACCCAAGAGTGTTTTCATTTTTAAATTTGAGAGTGGTAGGTTTTGGGACCCAATACAATGAGCAGTCGGATTCTTACAAATACCTAAAGAAATGAGTGGTCCCAATAAAAAAAACAAAAAACCTACTAGGTTGTTGTGGATCCAAGAACAAAACCTATTGGTATGTTGAAACAAGACTAGGAAAAGCTAGAAAGAAAGGTGAGAAGTACAATTCGACTTTATCTCTCAAATTTGATGTTGTTGAATTCCTCTGAAGAAGACAACATAAAGAGGTTTTGGGATAAGTTAGGGAATTTATGTCAATCAAAGTGCTTGGTAAACAAATTATTTCTTCGAATAAAGTTGTATCATCTTAGGATGGATGATGGTGACTCTGTTATGGAGCATCTAAATTCCTTTAATACTTCAATAAGTCAACTTGTCTATGTTGATATTTAGATGGAGGAAGAAGATAAGTATTACCTTGTTATATTATTTTCTAGACTCTTGGGATAATCTGTATTAATCAATCCACATTAATGCTTGAGGATGTAGTTTCATCCTTGTTATAAGAGGAAATGAGGAGAAAATACATGGATGGTGTGGCTAAGGATGTTTTATCTGTAAGTGGTCCTCCCCGAGATAAAAAAATAAGTCTTCTAACGATAGATCTAAATCTCTAGGATGGTTTACAAGGAAATGTTAGATGGGCTTTATAAAAAATATTGCAAATCTAAGAATGTTGATAGTAATAATGGATTTGATGATTCCCCTTCCACAGAAATGAAAACCTCCACAAAAAAAGGAGTTGATGTTTAGTCGGCATCTACAAGTACACAAGGAGTGGTTTCATGAATATGAAAATTACAATGGAGGTGATGTTTTCGTAGGAGATGAATCAATACCAAAAATCATGGGATGTGGAAGGGTAAATTTATTGCTCAAATATGGAAGGATTAAAACTCTTCCTAGGGCTTTGTACATTCTAGATCTAGCCTAAAACTTGATATCCACGAGTAAGATGATTGATGCAGGCATGTTGTAGGCATAGGGGCAGACCCATGGTTCAACACTAACAACGCACCAACAAAACCCCGACTATAGGCCCTTTCGGAAACACCTATGAAGCAGGTGAAGTCTCACCCAAGGTAGAAGTAGGGGGGGTTAAAGGATGCAGGTGTTTGTAACCAGGCTGGGACATAGATCTGTGATAATAGCACTTCACAG
Source organism: Picea sitchensis (assembly GCA_010110895.2). Lineage (NCBI taxonomy): Eukaryota > Viridiplantae > Streptophyta > Pinopsida > Pinales > Pinaceae > Picea > Picea sitchensis. Next base: position 11,197 of record SNQJ01S0105381.1, read on the forward strand.
AATATTTTTTTAATGCTTAGGAAGTGATCTACATTAGTTTATTGACCTTATTAACACCGCAGAACATAACCAAGGATAGATCGGTGTAGTAATAACAAATGACAATGTACCTTGAGAACTTAGCACTTAGCATTATAAGTCAAATCTAGCATTCATTTACTCCTTAACATAAGAAAATTATTTAAACAACAAAAGATCTATCTATTATACATCATAATCAAAGAAATAAGAAGATTCATAATAGAAATAACATAGCACAAAGCAAACCATGAGACACCAGATATACGTGGTTCACCCCAGGGTGGGGCTACGTCTACAAATCGCTTCGCCTCTTTATTATTTGCTAAGTTCTTACATTCGTTCACTCATGTGCACCAAGACATAGAGTCGAGCTTCGCACTAGACATGATATCTTCACACTAAGCACTAGATCCTCCTTCCAAAACTAGGTCAATGCACAGAGCCAACTCTCTATCGAGCACAAAGACTTAACGCACATACATTCCTTTGCACAAAGAAACTCAAACTAATTTCACTTAGCTACTTCTACAATACATTCTTCTTTATTTATATTTTACAAACCCTTACAATAAGTCCTAAACATGGGAAAACCCCATGGGTCGACATCCCATAAACCCATTACAAAAACCCTAGAGGACCCTTTACTGGGTCCACATAACCCTCAAAATCAGTGAGATTCATGATCTCAGCTCCGCCTGGGCGCTCCTTCTTCGACCATCGTTTTGAAGTCCAAAAGTGGGCCAAAACTAACCAAAGTTTCAACAAAACTTGGTCAAGGGTCAACAGGCCCCAAACACTCACCTATGACTCGTCCCGAGTGACTTAGGTCCTGACAATGTTGCTTCGAAAACCTCTAGCTTAACTCAGGTTGTCTCGACTTTCTACTTTTCTTGAGCCTCCTAGTCAGCGAGCTCCTGGATTGTCTGCTCCGTAACAGGTCCTTCCAGGCATTGTTTTACTGCTACAACTACTTGATCTAGTTGTGAGCCATGTCCATCAATCTCTTCGAACACCTTTCAAGCTTCATCCTCCATAGGTTGTAGCTTCTACGTTACTTCCATTACCTTACCCTAGAGGGAAGTGATCTACTTTTGTACTATGCGTTGCTCCTGGGATCTCTTCATCCTTTTCAGTGTAGTGAGCATCTTCATCTACGCCTGCAATGAAAAATGCTTGTTGTTGCACCTCCTGTAACTGCTCTTCTAGCTTCTTTAGCTCTGGATCCTCGGTGAGGCATTCATATGTATGGGTGCTTCTATCACTTAACTATTTACATTTTGAGGCAAGGGATCTTATACTTTCTACTATGTTTTTATCGGTCTCCTCCCTCTGGTCATGCACCTCATGTGGTGTGCTCAGCATTGTTTGGGCCTCCAATTCTGGTATCATAGCTTGAAGTTGTTGGAGGGTTTCTACGAGCTTCACTACTTGAGCTTCAACAGACTCTTGCTCCTCCTGTACCAAGCCTGGTATAGAGTGACATGCTTGATTTACCACTTCTTTGACCACATCCTATTCTGTGAGTAGTTGCTCTTTTTCCCTCTGTAGTTGGGCTTTTTCCTCCTGGAGCTTCACCTGAAGCTCTTCTTTCTCACTTTCATGGGCAGCTACATTGTCCTACATTGCTCATAATTTTTCTAGGACTTCATCTTTCTCCTTTTGCAAGGCTTCTGTAGCCTTATCCTTTTCTTCTTGATCTCTCTGGAACCAAGCTTCTATTGCATTCACAAGCCTTCTTAACTAGGCTGGTTCGTCCCCCAATTATGTAGTCTGTGATGAGGAAGGTGCAGACGGCACAGTAGGTACTGCGCAAACCAAGCAAACAACTTGCTACACTTCCTTCAATTCTCTCTCGATACTTATGTATAACTCCTCCTGCTTCTCTCTGTATCTCTGAAACATGTCTTCAAAGGCTTCTTCCATAGCTCCGTGGACTAGACTAATGTCATCCTCAGTGAGAGTGGCCTCCAACTGTGGCTTATTGGCACACGTTTTCTTCCTTGTTGAAGGTTTCTTCGAAGAAAAWTTCCTCTTTTGCGGTGTCACTRTCCCAACAAGGGAATATTCAGGTGGTGTAGCTTCACCTCCTCCTTGATCCTCTTCTCCTTCATCTCCTCCTCCCTGTCCTTCTGCTTCATCTTCTCCTCCTCCTGGCAATCCAGACCGGTTATCTCCAAAGKTGTTGTCCTCTTCATCACTCTCTATGTCCTGTACTTCAGCCTTCTTTTTCTGCTTCTTCATCCCACTTGACTATATGACATGTTTAACTCATGTAACTATCAGTATTCTTATGGTGTCAGTGTCAGATAATTCTGCATCGGTGACAGGTACAAGAAATTCCTCTGGCCATTTCTTTGTAATCTGCTCCATATCTTCATCTGTCAGCTTGTAGTATGACTTTAATTATTCCTGTTGCTCATCTCTTCGTGCAGTGATGTAAATGAAATGGGGATTAGCGTGGAACTTTTCTATGGGTCGATATTGATGCAGCGTGCATAGTGTCATATGTGAGAATGATTCGATGGTGACCTTTAACTGTTGATAGTATCCATGGAACATGGCACTGGACTACCACTGCTTCGTCATGTCGTTGGTATACCACAAGATGGAAAACCGAGTGGCCAAGGGCTCCATAGGTTTGATCTCTAGGAAGTTATCTCCTTCGGACATTTTACAAGCCACAAATGTGATCAAGATGATCAACTAGCTATAATGGAATTCATATCCCAAGTCCTGGGATTCACGACAATCCTTTTCTAATTCATTGATAAGGTATTTCACCCAGTTCATCTACATGCCCTCCACACACTTTCCTAGTTCCACCATGAACTCGGTGACCTATGTGGGGTGGTTCTTCCTCACTAGATTTCCATATAAGAGTTGGAAAGTGAGGTGCACTGCGCCATTCTGTATAGAGGCTACCTTGTAACCTCGCTTTCATTTTTCTACCTCTCCATAATCTTCTTTGATGCGCTATGCTAACGAATGGTCTGAGGTCTTCCTTGGATAAAACTATTGAGGGTCAGGACCCTTCACACTTAAACCTGTGATCTGGTGGATCAACACCAGATCCACAGTAATCCTTATGTTGAGCCATATATATCCGCCATGATAGCACAACAAAAGGATTTTAACGCAAGCATTAACCTCCTTGTGGCAGCCAAAATGAGGGATCTTCATCACGTTCAACACGATAGACTGCGCCAACCCCTTAATCCATGGATGTGAGATGAGGTGAGGTTTCTTTCCGATTGTATTTGTTAAGTAGTGTTGGCCCTTGACCAAGTTTTGGGAGATTCTTGGTCATAGTGACCTATTTTGGGACTTCGACAGACTGTCGAAGGAGGAGTGCAAGACGAAGTGGATATCAAGGGATCTCGGCCCACTTTTGGGTCCTTTTTGGGTTTTGGGGATAATGTAACAGGATTGGGATGTTGGCCCATGGGTTTTACCCTTGTTTAGGCCTATTTTGTAAAGTATAAAAAGAAGGCTAGGAAATGTAGAAAAAACAAGAAGTAGGCCAGTAAGCTAAGTGCTAAAGGCTAAGTGCTAGTGTGGATTGTAAGGGCTTTGTGCATTCTGTGTAAGACTTGTAGAGCTGAGTACAAGTCCTTGTGCAAGATTATAGAAGGCTTTGTGTTGTAATGCAAGGAAGAAGGATCTAGCAAGCTGCGCAGACCTTTTGTCCTGTGCGGAGTAAGGGTTTTGATGGATTTGTACTTATAACCAATTGACTGAAGACTATAAAGAAGAAGAGTTGGTGGACATAGCCCCAGGGTGGGGGTGAACCACATAAATCATGTGTTATGATGCTTTGTGCTTTGCCTTATGTGATTTACATGTTATTTGCTAAGTGCTTGGATGTATTTAGATAGATCTTCTTATGCTTAGTGTTAATGATATGTGAGAATATTAGATCCGATCCATATGAATGTGCTTAGTGCTTGATCTGCTTGATCTGATATATTTTCCTATGCTAAGTGCTTGAATACAATAGATTAGTGTGAGTAATACGAAGCTCTATTCTATTAGCGAAGTGATTAATGATTATATATTGAGGAGCTGACGGTGTTGAGTGATTTATTAAGTAGTACAATCACATATCTGTGTCCTAGCTAAGGTTGTAGACACCTGCGTCTTGCAACCACCCCTGCCTCTACCTCGGGTGAGAGTTCATCTGCTTCACGGGTGTTGCCAAAAGGGTCGGTAGTTAGGGCTTTGTTGGTGCGTTGTTGTAGCGTTGAACCCTGGGTCTGCCCCTGTGCCAACAAATGGTTCTGTTGCCGAGACTGAAACTGTGATTGTTGGGAACTGAGGAAAAAGAATCTTTGTGCAAAGATTCGACCAAGGATTTTGAAAGCTCTATGCGTAGATCTATACCCTAGCGCGCAGTATTCTACTTGATTTATAAATCTCTGTGCTAAAGAAAGAAGCCCGATCTGAAGAAAGGAGATCAAATCTAAAGAAAAGAGGTAAGATCTGGAAGCTTTGTGCCCTAAGAAAGGTAAAAGTGGGAATTGTTGATTAAAAAGAGGTAAGATCTGTTAACTCCATGATATGATAAAGGTAAGAATAGTTAAAATTTTTAGATATGGAAACTTTGTGCTCTGTAGAAGTAATATAAGTGAAAAATTGTGTTTCTAGAGTATGGATCTAGGTATGTTTAATAGAGTCTGTCCTAGTTTGAAAACTAGGGCATTAATAGTTGAAAGAAGGTTTGATACGAGTAGATCTGATGAGAATAATGAAAGATATGTTATACCTATGCATAGAAAGAATGTTTGGACTAATGAATGCATGTAGGATCTCAAAAATAATTTATTGCAGGTTATCTCCTATGATCCTAGTGCACAGTACAGAAGAGGATGGGGATCATTTAAAAGAAAGAGAGGATTAACCCTCTGTTACAGTTGCAGAAAACTAGGACATCTTGCTAAAGAATTCCCTAGGAGAAGACCCAGTTGTCTTTGTTGCAAAGCTATGGACCATGAAGTGTTGGATTTCCCTAGAATGATAGCTAAGCTTGAAAGTATGGATATAAGACAAGAGAACCCTAAGGCATATCCAGAAACTAAGGCTATAGCAGAACCCCAGAAAGAATTAGAGAAGGTATTGCTACAAATGAAAGAAACCTTGGATGACCACCGACATGTTAGATTATCAGAGATCTTTAAAGACAAGAAATGCCTTGAAGAAAGAATAGGAAACTTCGACATTGACTGTGTTCTAGATGAGGAAAAACAGGTGAATTTCATGACTGAGAGAACTTGGGAAGCTATAGGGAGGCCTACTATGATTCCCTCATTAGGAGGAATAGGGTTATTCAAAGGAACATTAGTAAACCTGTGTCGAAGGACCGCCCAGATACCTATGACTGTCAATGGAACTTCGACGGAGGAATATTTTGAGATTATTAAATTTGTTGAAGACTGTGCCTCGTTTACCATGTTAATAGGAAAACCTTGGATTGAAAGAGCTCAAGCCAGATGAAAGGAAGAAGAAGAAGTTTTGCAACAGAAGAAACAAGAATTAAAATATTTCATGACAAGAAAGATCGCACAATTGATTGAAGAACAAGAGAATAGATTGAAGCTATTTGACACTAAAGACCCTGATGTCAAAGCTACAAGAACACTAGGAGACCCACAGAAGAATGAAGTACTTACTCCAGATAAAGAAGAGGTGTTACCCCTGAGTCCTAGGAGAGAATCTCAACATCGCAAAGTAACTAAGACCACAGAAGATAAGAATCGGAATAGAAAACGAACTACCGAGACGAAGCTCACTGGAAAGAAGGCTAGAAAGCTAAGTAAGAAGAGAGATAAGATTGAAAATTTACAGAAGATTCCAGAGGAAACTTCATAGAAAGAAAATTTGTAGAATTGGAACTTCGTCGGGATATCAAAACAGTGACACATGGTACTTCACCAGGGCGAAGCAATATAGCCGTTGGGGCCGATATATTCGTTCGAATCCCGCTTTGAATGGGTCAAAAATCATTTACAGCTCGACACCAGACTGTTGGACCACACCATAATGGACAGAACAAGAGTTAATGAGGCTTCATACCCAATACAGGTGAACCGTTGTTGAGTTTCCTACTTATCCTGTAGCGCCATGCACGGAGAACACTTTTGCTAACTGAGAATTTGAAGCTCGCAGACTAAGCGAATTGTATACAGTAATCATTGTGCTATTGTTGTTTGTTCTAGTGTCGTATCTAAGTTCATCGTGACCCCAATAATTTTAATCCCGAGCACGTATATTCGACGAGCTCACCGTATTTGAAGAATCAGTAATGAAAGCTCTCCTTGAATTAATGAATGAAAGAGTCATGACAGAGAAAGGAGTGTCTACAAGTGTACAAGCATCTTCGATGAGAGGATTGTCGGCCTCTCTGTCCACTACTCGAGCTGGTCCATCCCGACCAATAGATGAAAAGTGAACTAACCATAGGGATGATCTCGAGAATTCTAAGTTAATCCTGAGTATACTACCCACATATCTACCCCCCCTGAGTGGCACAATCAATCGAGACAGTGTGCCCAGAGATTTTGAGTACACTTTGGTCACTACGTACCTCCCAAAATGGATACGCGTAGTGTGCGCATACCAAGATAAGATCGCAGCGTTGAACTTTAGTGACTTCAACCTCGGTGACAGGAAGGTATATAACATGCTCACCCCACATAAGTATCTAACCAAGACCAAAGGAAATAACTCGAAGATCATTCCCCAATCATGGACCATGAACCTCGCGCAGTCCACACTGCTCAATGTCATGAAGATTCCTCACTTCGAAAGGCAGCAAGAAGTGAACGCATGTGTCAAACTGGTATTGTCTTGATACCATGGCAGTTATTTATGGTTAAATTTTCATATCACAGTGGATCCGACATTGATCAATTGGATCACAGGGCTAACCATGCAAGGCCCTGACCCAYAGGATTTTTTCCYGGGAAAAGCCATGGATCGCGCTCTTGCGCAGAAGATTAAAGACACCTATGGAGATGTCAAGAAGGGCAYGCAAGGCTACAAGGTAGCTTCTATCCATAGTGGCAYAGTGCACCTCACCTGTCAATTGATCATAGGAAAATTGGTGCGAAATAATCGACCCACCGAAGTCATTGGTTTTGTAGTCGACCTTGCAGGGAAGTGCGTAGAAGGACTTCATATGAATTGGGTTCAGTACATGGTAAACCAGTTGGAACGGGATTGCAGGGAAGCCCAAGATCAAGGATATGAATTCCACTTCAGTTGGCTATTGATCCTAATCGCTTTCATTGCATGGGATATGCCAAAAGGTGTGACCTTCCCAGACATCGAGTCATTTGAACCTCTGGCCGCAAAGTTCAGTGCACTGTGGTACTCGAACGACGTGAATATACAGTGGCAGTCAAAATTCATGTTCCATACGTATTACAACCAGTTGAAGGTATCCATATAGTCCCAACCTCGTATGACCCCAAATACCCTCCACARGTTTTGKCCCTTAATGAAATTCAGTGTGGACCGCCATTTTATTTACATCACAGTGCRCAAAGATGGACATAAACAACAGTTGCAATCATACTACAAGTTGACAGAGGATGACTTGGAAGAGATTACCAAGGAAAGGTCAATGGACCTCCTTGTTCTAGAGGAACCTGCAGAGATGTCTGATGTTGACAGCCCATAAACAACGCAGGATACACCTGGACCTAGCAATATAAAGAAGACTGAAGAGGTCCATGATTTAGACAACGCATCTGTGAATACCACTTCCATCTCAGCAGAGAAAGGAGGAGATGGAGGAGAGATATATAGTGAAGAAGTTGAACAGAACAAAGGCAAGGTTACACCACCTAGAGACGAGGAGGACCCCTCAAAGAAAAGGAAGATTTCCCCTCCAAAACCTTCTTCTAGGAAGAAATAAAAAACAACCAGGACCAAATTTGAGACCACCCTCACCTCAAATGACTTCAAATTCATCGTCGCAGCACTGAACGATGCTTCACTGGAGATAGCAAGGAAGAAAGAAGCTAATCAAGAGGAGGTGTTCAATCAGATTAAGGACGATCTCCAAGGGGTGTAGCAGGCATTATAGTCCAGCCACGCAGTTTCTACTGCGCCTCTGTCAGCAGGAACAAAAAAACTAAGTGATGAGACAACTCAACTACATTGCATCGCTGATACAGTCGAAGCTCTCCTTCGATGAGCTCAGGAAGAGAAAGAACAAGCCACCCAGTCTTTAGCGCAAGTAAAGAATTACCTTGAGGAGCAATGTAGTGCTGCAGAATGGGAAAATCTTGCTCTGCACGCGAAGTGGGATGAAGAAAAAGAAAATTTACAGCAAAGCAAGGAATAGTTGTTCGTCGAACAACTCGAAGTAAAGGAAAGGGTCACCAGAGAACTTCACTCCGTGACAGTTGTCAAAGTAAAGGCCGAAGAACAAGTTACACAGCAGGTGGCACAACTTGAAGAATTAATCCAGCAGCTCCAATAGCGCATAGAAGACTTGGAGCTCCGCACTGTGCCCGAGACCCCCCAAGATGTAAGAGACCTAAGGGAAGTAACTACCCACAGTGCAGTTGACAGATTAAAAGCTCTTGCCTTGGAGTGAAAGAAGCTGAGTAACTGGAGCACCCAGACATATGAAAACCTCACTGAGAACCCAGAGTTACAGGCGCTAGAGTCGCAGCTCAAGGAAGCAAAACAACATGCAGACACACTACAGGTGCAGTTGAAAGCTCTGTCATTTCTAGACATAATGAAGAGGTCTCATGAGAAACGCACAGCCCAGCATCAGATCCATATGATCCAGAGAAAATTTATGGAAGTTAATCAATGAATCCAACCTGTGCAATATAAGGCATGTCATTTTTTTACAGAGGTTGAAATCCAACGAGCAGAGCTACAACAGGTTCTTAACACAACAGAACAATGCCTAGAAGGGCTAGTAAACGTCGCAATGATCCAGGAGTTCACTGAGCAAGAGGTCATCGCACAGTAGTAGGGAAAATCATATCGAGCCAAGCTCGAGGCCTTTGAAGCAGAACTGATAAGACCAGAGTGACTCGGGATGAGTCATAGGTGAGTGATGGGGGCTTGTTTTCCCTTGACCAAGTTTTGGGAGATTCTTGGTCATAGTGACCTATTTTGGGACTTCAACAGTCTGTGAAGGAGGAGTGCAAGACGAAGCAGAGATCAAGGGATCTCGGCCCACTTTGGGGTCCTTTTTTGGTTTTGGGGATAATGTAACGGGATTGGGATGTCGGCCCATGGGTTTTACCCATGTTTAGGCCTATTTTGTAAAGTATAAATAGAAGGCTAGGAAATGTAGAAAAAATAAGAAGTAGGCCAGTAAGCTAAGTGCTAAAGGCTAAGTGCTAGTGTGGATTGTAAGGGCTTTGTGCATTTTGTGTAAGACTTGTAGAGCTGAGTGCAAGTCCTTGTGCGAGACTGTAGAAGGCTTTGTGTAGTAATGAAAGGAAGAAGGATCTAGCAAGTTGCGCAGATCTTCTGTCCTATGCAGAGTAAGGATTTTGATGACTCTGTGCTTGTAACCAATTGACTGAAGACTATAAAGAAGAAGAGTTGGTGGACGTAGACCCAAGGTGGGGGTGAACCATGTAAATCCTTTGTTATGATGCTTTGTGCTTTGTCTTATGTGATTTATGTGTTATTTTCTAAGTGCTTGGATGTATTTAGATAGATCTTCTTATGCTTAGTGTTAATGATATGTGAGAATATTATATCTAATCCATATGAATGTGCTTAGTGCTTGATCTGCTCAATATGATCTATTTTCCTATGCTAAGTGCTTGAATATAGTAGATTAGTGTGAGTACTGCGAAGCTTTGTTCTATTAGAGAAGTTATTAATGATTATATATTGAGGAACTAACGGTGTTGAGTGCTTTATTAAGTAGTACAATCACATATCTGTGTCCCAGCTGAGGTTGTAGACACCTGAGTCTTGCAACCACCCCTGCTTCTACCTCGGGTGAGACTTCATCTGCTTCGTAGGTGTTGCCAAAAGGGTTGGTAGTTAGGGCTTTGTTGGTGCAATGTTGTAGCATTGAACCCTGGGTCTGCCCCTGTGCCAACAAGTAGCAGTGGGGAGCTAACATGGCATAGTTCTTCTGGTCTCCTAAGTTGAAGTCGTTGTTCTTCAAGAGCGGGATCTGTCCTAACTCACTTCTGACGATATGAATTCCTTTTGGAATGTACACAGTGAACATGAAGTACTCAAAATATCAAGGGATATTGTCGCAGTTAACATCGCCAGACAGAGGTGGAATATATTCAGGTAGGATTGATGGAATCTGCTTCGCGTTAGCCAGATCACTGCAGTGCTTGCTTCTCTATTCAGTTACGGGGTTGACACGGGTGGAATGATGTCCAGTCGAAGGGGAATACTACAGTCCCCTAGTCGATGATTCCTGGATACCTTCAGATATCGATTTTTTGGCCATTATCTTCTTAAGAACTTCCTCAACAAACTTCTTCAATTCACTAGGTTCGCTTGACATTCTATCTTTTAATAGACAGGTGGGGTCTAGTTTCAGATAGCACATCTTGACACTTGGACAATTCTCTACTTAGCTCAGTTAATCACGGGTAGCAAAAAGTAGTCCCAGAGCAAGGATCAACGAGTTAAATAAGAGGGGTATCATGACGGATCTTCCAATGACTAGGAAATGCTTCCATCAATGTAAATCTATCCGTTATGGCGCGGTCTCAACGCCCAAAAAGTAGTCCATAAGCCCATAAATGTGTTTTCTAATCATTCCAGTACATCATTCTAACGGTCGGGGCGCCTCCAATGGTCATCTAACTTTGTCAGGGCAAAGTCCAAATCTGCGTGGACCTACTATTCCAACGACGTTCAAATCCTGCGAACCTGCCTCTTGCGAGGTTCTAGTCTGCGAAGTCTTCCATATAGTTTATGTAACTTCTTGTAGCTTTTCCAACTTAGCTTTCCTTTTATTGAGCTTCCTTGCCTTATTTCCTGTTATCTAAGTCTCTCTAACTGTTTCTGGAATCCACCTCCCATTTTTATTCTTATATTCCCCTAGCGTAGTGGCTTCACACTGTTGAGGTGCCCTCAAGGGTTCTGAAGTTAATATCCCTTTTCTTAACAATTCCTGAGTGGGAATACTTATTTCTTGAATAGATAGGTTCTTCAAGCCTTCTTGCATTCTTTCAAACTTGATAGCTAATTCTCTTGCTTTATGTCCCTCCTGTGTTGTTACTTTGTTCTTTTTCTTTGACTTATCCTCTCGTTCTTCTATTATTCGGTCTATTTTCCTAGCTATGAAATCCCTTAATTCCTACTTTTTTTTTTCTGTAGCTTATTCCTCTTCTTTCCTTTTGATATGATCCTTCTCAATCCAGGTCTTACCTAGAAATAGTGGGAAAGGTGCATTGTCCCCAACAAACCTAATGACTTCAAATTCTTCTTCAGTCGATGTTCCATGATCAATAATCAGTACAGTAGTAACTCTTCCACATAAGGTTATCATGTTTCCCTTAAACAAGCCTATCCTTCCCAATGAAGGTACCACAGTAGGCTTTCCCAAAATTTCCCAAGTTTCTTCTCTCATAATATTCACTTGTGTTTCTTCATCCAAGACACGGTCTATGTCAAAGTCTTCTATTCTTTTACTTATGCGTTGTTTTGCTTTCAGGATTTCTGGTAAACTGACATCTTTATCAACATCCATCGTTTCTTTCAAGTGTAATAACATTGTCTGAACTTCCTCTGATATTTTCTCTTTATGACTTAACATGCCCTTAGTCTCTTGACTTTCTTCATAGTTTTCTTGTCTCATGTTCATCCCTTCAACTTTATCAATAATCCTTGGACAATCCTCAACCTCATGACCAACAACCTTACAACAAAGATAAATAGGGCCTACCTCAGGACATTCCTTAGCAAGATGTCCTGGCCTTCTGCAATTATAACACAATGTCAATCCTCTTTTTCTTTTAAATGTTCCTCAGGATCATAGTGTTGGACCTGCAATCTGGAAAAATTCTTTCTAGGTTCTTGCATCCACTTATTAGTCCAAAAACTCTTTCTATGCATAGGAATAACATATATTTCTTCATTTCCATTAAATTTACTCAAATCAACTCTTTCTTTCAACTGCGCCCTAGCCTTCAGACTAGGACATAATCTATTAAACATACTTAAGTTCATGCTTTCGAAACAAAAATTTCCACTTATCTTTCTCTTACCAAAGCACAAAGCTTTCTTATTTAGGATCGTACCTCTTTTCTTCAGATCAAATTACTTTCTTAGAACAAATCTTCGCAATTTAAGTAGAGTACTGTGCACTTCAGCAGTAGATCTACGCACATAGCTTCTTTTTTTCTTTACTTCAGTTCCAAGCAATCACAGTTTCAGGTCCCGGCAACGAAACCATTTGTTGGCACAGGGGAAGACCTAGGGTTCAATACTTAACAACGCACCAACAAAACCCCGACTACCGGCCCTTTTGGCAACACCTACAAAGAAGGCAAAGTCTCACCCGAGGTAGAAGTAGGGGGGGTTATAGGACGCAGGTGTCTGTAACTAGGCTGGGGCACAGATCTGTGATAATATCACTTCACAAAATATTTTGTTAACGCTTAGGAAGTGATCTACATTAGTTTATTGACCTTATTAACACTGTAGAACATAACCAAGGATAGATTGGTGTAGTAACAACAAATGACAATGTAACCTAAGCACTTATCACTTAGCATTATAAGTTAAATCTAGCATTCATTTACTCCTTAACATAAGCAAAGTATTTAAACAACAAAAGATCTATCTATTATACATCATAATCAAAGCACTAAGCAGATTCATAACATAAATAACACAACACAAATGCAAACCATGAGACACCAGATATATGTGGTTCACCCCAGTGTGGGGCTACATCCACAAACCTCTTTGCCTATTTATTATTTGCTAAGATATTACATTCATTTTCTCATGTGCACTAAGACATAGAGTCGAGCTTCGCACCATACATGAGATCTGCACACTAAGCACTAGATCCTCCTTCCAAAACTAGGTCAATGCACATAGCCAACTCTCTATCGAGCACAAATCCTTAACGCGCATACATTCCTTTACACAAATAAACTCGAACTACTTGCACTTAGCTACTTCTACAATACATTCTTCTCTATTTATATTTTACAAACCCTTACAATAAGGCCTAAACATGGGAAAACCCCATGGGTCGACATCCCATAAACCCGTTACAAAAACCCTAAAGGACCCTTTATTGGGTCCACATAACCCTCAAAATCAGTGAGATCCGTGATCTCAGCTCCTCCTGGGCGCTCCTTCGTTGACCATCGTGTCGAAGTCCAAAAGTGGACCAAAACTAACCAAATTTTCCCCAAAACTTGGCCGAGGGCCAACACATGCATACTATATTTGAAAAGGCAACCTACAAGATGGTTCAAGGAGAAATGATGTTGATGAGGAGAGTTCGTATTGGAAATTTTTACAAGTTATTTGGAAGCACTATTAATTATGGGATTAACAATTATGTTATTCTTGAGGCTAGCAATGAAGAAGACAATACCCCTATTTTCCTGAGAGAGACAACAATGCTATGGCATCAAAGACTGGGACATATTGGAGAGAAGGTCCTTTGATCATTACATGGTGAAGGTGTGTTTGAAGGTATGTATAATTACTAATTCAATCTCAATTTCTATGAACATTGTATATATGGTAAAAAAAATCAGGTAAGATTCCCATCTAGTGCTACAAGAGAAAAGTGAATCTTGGAGTTGATATAGAGTGATGTGCTTAGACCTATGCATGTTCCATGACTAGGTAAATATATGTATTATGTTTCATCATAGATGATTTCTCAAGAAACACATTGATATATTTCCTATGAAAGAAATATGAGGTTTTTGGTAAATTTAAATAACTTAAGACTCTTAAAAATAATCAAATACAAAAGAAAATAAATGTGTTGAGGATAGATAATATTAGAGAGTTCTATGGAAATGAGTTCGAAAAATTAAATAAGAAGTGTGAAATAGCAAGTCAAAAGACTAATCCATACAAACCTCAACATAATGGTGTTGTAGAAATAATGAATAGGATATTGATAGAAAAGGATAGAAGTATGCCCAATGGTGCAAGGCTATCACATGAACTCTAAGTAGAAGCAATAGATATTTCATTTTAATTGTTAAATCGGTCACCTACATAAGTGTTAGTTGATAAAACATTGCATGAGACATGAACTAGTAAAAACCCTCTCTTAAACATCTCATATTTTTTGGCTATCATGCTGATGTGCACGTTCGAAGGGGAAAATTGGATAATAAAGCTGAAAAAATGTATATTTATTGGTTATAAAGATGGTATAAAAGGTTATAAAATTTGGAGCCTAGTAACAAAGAAGATTGTTTATAGTCAAGATGTAGTATTTAGAGAGGTTAAAACTATTCCCAAATGGGAAGTCCAACTAAGGGAATAAGAACTAGAAACAAAATAGTTTGAGTTGGAGGGTGAAGAATCTAACCCACTAGAAGAACATGAACCAAAAGAGGAAGAACCTTAGACTCTAGCCTTGAGGTGATTAGTTCGAGAAACAAGGAAACTAGAAAGGTGTATCCCACCTAGTTTTTATTCTATTTTTGGTTTATCTATTACTGATGATGATCCTAGAACTGTTAGGGAGGTAGTGGATTCAGAGTATTGTAAACTTTAGAAGAAATTTGTGGTTGAACAAATTGATGTCTTGGATAAAAATGAGGCTTTGAATCTAGTTAAATTTCTAGATGGAAGAAAACCTCTTGGTAGCAAATGGGTGTTTAAGAAGAAGTTGAAAGCAAATCTCTCCTAGTAGTAAAGAGATACTCTTGGGTGGAGGGGATTGATTTTGGTGAGATTTTTTCCCCTATTGCTAAATTAACTTCTATTAGGTTTATTTTTTCTAACGTTGTTGGCTTTGATATTGAAGTAGAGAAGATTGATATGAAGACCACATTCCTACATGGGAATCTTAAAGAAGAAATCTACATGAAACAACCAAAAGGTTTTTCAATGAAGGGAAAGAAGGAGTTGGTTTGCAAGCTAAAGAATTCCCCATATGGATTAAAACAATATCCAAGAATGTGGTATCAAAATTTTGATACTTACATATTGGGACTTGGTTTCTCAAGAAGTAGAGATAACAATGTGTGTATTCCAAGATGGTTAGTGATCATTTTATTTGTGTGGTCTTATATGTTCATTATATGTTGCTAATTGGAAATCATCAAGGAAGTAAAAGCTCAGTTGTCTTCTAAATTTAAAATGAAAGATATTGATGCTACAAATTTTATTTTGGGCATGGAAATTAAAAAAGATCAGGAAAATAAGAAACTCTAGTTGAATCAGAGGAAATATGTTGAGACTATATTGTAGAGGTTTAATATGTAGGAATGTAAACTGGTAAAGGTCCATATTCTTATAGGTGTAAATTTATCTACATATCAATGTCCCAAGACACAATAAGAGGTAGAAGACACATCATGTGTTCTCTATGCAAGTGTTGTTTGAAGTCTAATGTATGCTATGGGATGTACTAAACCAAGCATTGCCCATGTAATGGGAGTTTTGAGAAGGTATATGTCAAAACAAGGGAAGCAACATTGGACATCTATAAAGAGGGCCTTCATATATTTGTGTGTCACTTCATATTATGCAATTTTCTACCAAGAAAGACCCATACCTCACAAAGATATAGATATACTATGGGATGTATTAAACCAAACATTGCCCATGTAATGGGAGTTTTGAGAATGTATATGTCAAAACAAGGGAAGCAACATTGGACATCTATAAAGAGGGTATTCATATATTTGTGTGTCAMTTCATATTGTGCAATTTGCTACCAAGAAAGACCCATACCTCACAAAGATATAGATATRCATGGTTAAATGTTGGTGTATATTAGGTTTAAGATATTGACTACAAAATATCTACAAGTGGCTATGTTTTTAATTTGTTTGGTGGAGAAATCAATTGGATGATAAAGAGGTCGGTCATAGTTTTAGTATTAACTACATAAGCTCAATACATGGAAACTACTCATGGAAGTAGGGAAGCTATGTGGTTGCAAAGATTGTTTAGGTATTAGTTTTGTTTTGAAAGGAATATGGATAGGTTGTGACAACTCAAGTTCAATTTTTCTGGCAAAGAACCCTACTTGTCATTCTAAGAAAAAGAATATTGGTGTGTAGTACCATTATTTTAGAGGTATGGTTGACTAAAAAAATTATTATTAGAAAGATTGATACCTTGAAGAATTGTAATTCTTACTGGAGTTTTCATTCTGGTTTATTTTGATCCTACTCTAGGATCATCTTGGAGAATGTTGCAAACTCATTGAAAAATTATGTTAATATTTCCAAGTTCTCTTGGTTTGGAGAATCAATGGGCATTGTTTCCCCTAGTAATTCCTTCTATGAATGATTTCCCCATGCCCCAAAGTTTTTCAAAGTATTCAACTAGTGCAAGAATGGTGGATATTTTTTGTATCCTTCAAAGGTAGACTCAATCACATATTGGTAAGAATTTGCAGGTTGGCCCCCAAATGAAAGGGGTTTGAGGGGATCCACCCCCTTGAATAGGGGGGCATGGGGCGGGGGGGACAATAAGCCCCTAAGAAATTTTTTGTTGGTTTTTTATGTATTATTTCAGCCAATGGTTTCCATTCATTGTAATATAAGCTTGGTTAATGTATTAGGGTTATAATCTAATCCAAGTTAATAAATTAAGGTTAACTGAAGCTATAAAATATCTAAAAAATTGTATGGTGAATGGTTAATTTAATACAATGGGATAGAAAGATGTATCTCTCAATTTAGTTGGTTTTCTTGGTTTAGGATTTCTAGATTAAAATTTATGTATATTATATGAACCTTCCATTGTTATTTTTATGTTTTATATTATGTTAATATTTATTTTCTTGCATAAGTTTATTAAACTCTATAATGAACCCCATCCCTTGCTGAGAAATCTTGTGAAACCTTATGTGGGGTATCTTTCACATATTAAGGATACACTGGTTGGGAGGACAATGTTTACCAAAAAGTGATTCGAGAGATTGGGATTGGAGCTAAGGAGTGCCAGATATGAAATTATGTCAAATTTAGAATTCAATGTAGAGCACAAGATATAGACAAGTACTTTTCTTTCCTTTATAAGAGGTTAATGATGGTGAGATTAATTAGAACTAGGAATCTTATTAAATTATTCTTATTTATAGACCAAGTCCCTTTTACCCCATAATAACACCAACAATGTTGTTGAGCGGGATGTTTAATTTCACAAGGCTTTTGTACAAATAAAAAACCCCTTTAATAAAAACCTGAGATTATTTTAAAATAGATTATTTATGTGCCATTTGATGTATATTCAAGTGTGTTTTGATAAAATATTAAATGTCGAAGTTAAAGCCTTGAGTAAATTAAGCAATTGGTCACGATTGCAAAATGAACTTGAACACTTGAATGGAAATGTATTTTAAAATAGATTATTTATGTGCCATTTGATGTATATTCAAGTGTGTTTTGATAAAATATTAAATGTCGAAGTTAAAGCCTTGAGTAAATTAAGCAATTGGTCACGATTGAAAAATGAACTTGAACACTTGAATGGAAATGTGTGATCCTCCATAAAGGAGCAAATTTGAAAAAGAAGGATGGAACAAAGAATGGAGGTATTGATTCTTCAACTTAATTAACTTATTAATTAATCAAGAATGGAGGTGCAAGAGGATAGTAACAAGTGAAGGCACATATCCTTGATATATAGGAAGGAAAACATTCTCATTTTTTTTACAATATGAGATTATGTTGGCAGCCAATTCAATTTTTTCAATTGCCCTAAAAGCTGCCTACACCTATGTCTCTTGAACTTCAAATTTCTGTCGCATTTTGCCAACAGAAGACATTTTTATTTCATGCAACATTTGAAAATTGGTTTCGACTTATTTTTTCACGATTGAAAGTGTGAAAACTCCTCCATCGTTATTTGGACTGTCATAATCTTTTATTGATATTCTGAAAGGCACTTACCTTTGGTTTATTACTATGTGTCTGAAAAGATTTTTCAAACTATGACATTCTTGCGCAACTTGACTTTTATTTAATTGATAAGGCATTGAGCATGTTAATTGATGAATTATACTTGGTTATATAAGGGTCATGGTTGATTTTTGGTTTTTATATGATGTGACCCTTACTATTATAAGCTCTTGACTTATCGATTTTATGAAATCTCTTGTCACAATGTTTTATAAGTTTTGATTACACATTATGCAACAAGTGCATGGGTTTGATTTTATATTGAATGACAATAGTTTGAAGTTATGCAATGGCGCAATGATTAAACTTTTGGGTTTTGATTTTATGATTTGAATTATGACTTGGCGTATGTTTAATTTATGGGTTTGATTTAACGTTGGACATCCATGGTTTCAAACCATAAATTGGCACATTGGTATATTATCATTCATCATTTAAATCTTGGGATGGCCTAATATTTTGGTTCATGATTGATGGAACAACGTTGTACTCTACCATTAATGTTTTGCATGGCGGTGAACTAACCCACCACCTTCGCACGCGCATATTGATTTGCGTCCCCTTTCATCGTTCTCACCTGTTAGCCTAAGCGATTTTGCTCATGTGTGTTTATCCGAACCCTACCATGCGCCCGCACCATGGCTCCGGTCATAAGGGTTGAACCCAATGGTGGCCAGGCATTGTTGATGTTCAACGGTGCTTACAATGACCTTGAGGAATTCGGATGGCTCCCGTTCATACAAAATTTTGATGGCTATAACCCTAGTGTGGCTCGGCAATTTGCATTAACCTTTGATGGCTGTCGAGCCAAGGTTGGGGATGTGCAATTAGAAATTGATGAGCAATTTCTCAGTTTAGCTACCGGTCTGCCTGCTGTCGGACAGAGATGGTCAAAAAATTGCAAAGTGGAAGATGTCCCATGGACATTGCTCTTCCAGTCACGAAGAGTGAGCTCTTGTGACAAAGGTTTGCCCACGAATATGCTTAAGCAACGCTGGCACAACCTGTTGATGATAACCAAACAATTCATCACCTGCGAGGGCAGGTATGGTTTCATTTTCTTGTATCACCTTCGGCTACTGATGGTTTTCATGGGCTATGAGCTTAATATGCCTTACTACCTGCATAGGAGTCTGTTTAAGATGTCTAAAAGATATAAGAGGAACCAGGCCAATAGAAGTCTATTTCATTTTGGGTTA
>SNQJ01S0105381.1:30512-40576 GCA_010110895.2 Picea sitchensis
CCATTCCAAACGGCTTGGGTTATTTAGACAACCCCGGACCGGTTCCACTCTCCCAGTTGATGGACAGTCAATTTCGCCCGTCAACAGATTCTTAGTGGAGGTCTAAGCCAAATGGATTTGCAGTGGAGTTATTGATTATGAGATATAGTATTGTTGAGTAAGATATTCTCATTATGGGTCTAGTTAAATAGATAGATCATGAATAAAGGTATTGATCCATTGGATTAATTAAACCATGTGTAATAAAAAGTGTTTTGGGATTACTAAACTCTAGAGTATAAAAAAGAAAATGGGATGGTGGGAAGCATCTATACCTTAGTGGAGGTAAAGGTAGAAATCTGAGTTATTGATTATGAGATATAATATTGTTGAGTAAGATATTCTCATTATTGGTTTAGTTAAATAGATAGATCATGAATAAAAGTATTGATCCATTGGATTAATTAAACCATGTGCAATAAAAAGTGTTTTGGAATTACTAAACTCTAGAGTATAGAAAAGAAAATGGGATGGTGGGAAGCATCTATACTTTAGTGGAGGTAGAGGTAGAAATCTTTTGATTAATAAATATTAGATACTAATTGTGAAATTATATATATATATATATATATATATATATATATATATNTTAGATACACGATGTCTTATTCAATTTACAACAATGTGTATAAATATTTGTAAATAAGTAAAGTTGTGTCTTTTTAGATCAAAAAAGACGTGACTTTACATTTAATTAATTTAAACATAATATACAAATAAAGTTTACTAATTGACCAAATTTCCCCATAGTAATAATAATTCATGGATATTTTTTCTATTGAGTAGCAATCCATGTGAATTATTGATTCTTCAAAAAACTAGTCCCGAGGAACACTCATATTAAAGTGGTCTGAATCCTTAGAATCTTTTAACATCAAGGGAAATAAATGTTTAGGGAGAGTGGATTGTATCAAATTTCTTTGCATGTTATTAGTGCATTGTTTACATTCATTAATTTGTATAGTGTTGTTGTTCTTAATTGGCATGATCAATAGACTTACAAGGTTGATATGAAGTGATTAGGGGGGAGATGCATTGTATCCTTAGGGTAGTGTAGATTTCATATTCTCCTACCATTTACCATTTGATTATTGAGCATTGGTTGACTATATAACTTAATCAATGCATTAAACTAACCGTAAGTGGTTGCACTAGTTTACTCATCCATTTGGCATTGTTGCATTTTAATTAGGTCTTGCTTACTTAAATTAGCATTGTAATGCTTTTGGATTTATTTAAATGACATAGTGATTATTTATGGTCTAGGTAAATATTATGGTTAAGCTTAGTTATGTGAAGATATTGATGTTATTCACCAACCTTGATGCACTATGACTTGCATGACATTTATTATGAATTTTAATATTAAATTATGTCATTACATGTGATATTATATTATTTTTAGTGGACATTATAAATGGTTGATTTAATATTGTGAGTTTCATCTAGATTTATTATGATGAGATGGATTACTGATATTATGATGTTAGTAAGTAACAATACTTAAGATATGCATACTTAAGATGTGCATGGGTGGGTTTAAGGTTGCTTAACCTTGATCAAGATCAACAAAGCTCAATCAGAAGTTAGGAGCAACCCCATTGTATTAGGATTGTTAGGACTATGTAACACATATACAAGAAATTATTTCCCAATCAACACTTAGCCTTTCTCCTTTGGGACTTAGGATACTTGTGAGGTAACTTTGGCACTTAAAAACATTATGATACATGTATCCAAAGTATTTATCCCTAGAGGGTTGACCATTTAACCTAGGGTTGGTTTATTATGTGAGACTAGGATCTAACCCTAATGACCGTAACTTTCAGCAATTGTTATATAAAGACTTAGTTGGATACTTTAGGGGGACATGTTATTGGATTAATGTCGGTGAGAAATGCTAAGTTATCCTTATAACATTATTTTTCTAGGAAGGGGGAATTGCGGTATTATGTTTTTTTGTTGAGAACAAGTTGTGTGCTACCCTATGGTTGTTTTAGTGAGTCAAGGTGAAAGCATTATGATACAAATTATAAATCCTTGCCCTTATTTGGTTATCGAAGATGGTTAGGATTCAAGTTTTCCCTTTGAAATGGGATTCATTGTTTAGAGAGTTTCTTTGGAGTGATCCCCATCCTTTGTTTTCAAATCTTGGAAAATATTGCATGGGGATATATTCAACACACGGATGATACATCTGAAGAAAACACTTGCCAAGCAGTGAGTTTTTTCTAAAAGATTGAGATTGAATCTAAGAAGTGATAGATATATAATTACAATAGAAAGTACATGTCACCTCTATAGAATAGTGTAATAATTATTATTTGGAGATTAGATACATGTTGGAAAAGGGGAGTTGCAAAGCAACAAGTCCCTGCCAAGTCTAATAGAACCGTATAATAAAGCAGTGGATGATAAGTAAATTAAATACGTTAAAAAAACAAAACCAAGATATGTGCAGGATTAGAAGGCATAGAAGCAAAGATCCACGTGAGCCATCAAGCATAATTTATGTTCTGATGCTCTCTTTTTGTAATTGGACACCACGGAAAATAGCCCACTTAATATGCTCGCCGTAGCAGACCTAAAATGAGGATGAGGTTATTCGAGGATGGATTAGTACCGCTACCGCTCTATACCCGAGAGCACACAGGAATCTGTCGTAGAGCTGAGACATTGGTTGGTTCATATAAACACAACTGGGTTTCCATATGTACTCCCTCGGTGGTTCATATAGACGAGTTCATATAGATGAAAAACCTTAGTTCAGATAGATGACTAGTTTTCCATATAGACTCCCCTGGTTGTGTTACAGAGCCCCTGGTTCATATAGATAGATAGATGATTGGTTTTCCATCTAGGCCCCCGGTAGTTATTGAGCCGACTACCTGCCCTACCCCATAGACTAATGAGACACAACCTGCATTCACCACCTGCTAAGAGACTAATTGATTATCTGCATTCACCACTAGCTTTGTTTTGGCAGCTGAGAGCATCCAAGATTATTCTCTGGGTTACTGGGTGTAATCTCTATTGAAGTTATTTAGCTGGAGATTCATATTTGAATTTATTCAGTCAATTCAAACTATCACAATTTTTTATTCATTTCTCATGCATTTGAAAGATTGTCTTTTTTAGGTGCACGTCTTTCAGATTTTCCAAGGATGCTTTTGCAACTACAATATTAAAGTGTTGTGTTATAATTTTGTATTTAGTACACAATTCCCTGTGTTATACTTGTAAGGCCATAATGCAAGAAGTTGTTTAGATACAAAGAAACTCTCACAAATTTACTACAAAACATATTCAAATAAATACTATTATGACTAGTTAAACCTTAATACCAAGTTGTAATTACTGCAACTGGGTCTCTTCTATTATTTGCATTCCCTTCTGAAAGATCGTTTTTATGAAAAGGCGCATTTAATGTATGCATTGCATTTACAATTTTAGAGAGGAACTTGTAAGGCAGTAATGCAAGAAGATGTTTAGCGTAGTTGAATTGGTTATTATTTTTATAAATAGCAAAATTTCATTTAGAGTCCAATAAATTCTCACAAATTTACTCCAAAACAAGATTCAAATAAATACTAGTATGAGTAGTTAAACCTTAATACCAGGTTGTAATTACTGCAACTGGGTCTCTTCTATTATTTACATTCCCTTCTGAAAGATCGTTGTTATGAAAAGGTGCATTTAATGTATGAATTGCATTTACAATTTTAGAGAGGAACTTGTAAGGTGGTAATGCAAGAAGTTGTTTAGCGTAGTTGAATTGGTTATTATTTTTATAAATAGCAAAATTTCATTTAGAGTCAAAGAAATTCTCACAAATTTACTCCAAAACGGATTCAAATAATACTATTGTGACTAGTTAAACCTTAATACCAAGTTGTAATTACTGTGTTGGGTTAGTGGCAAATCTTTGCTCCTTTTCATTTAGTCTTTGACAACGTTCCTTAGATTTAGCAGCAGAATGGATGTGGCTCCCCAGACCCGGACATGCACATATTTGCCAAGTTGTGTGAAGGATCCTTAGCTCCTTCATTCCTTCAAAAGTCGAAGAGAAGTTGGCATTCCCAAGAAGGCCCTTTGCTTCTTCATTCTTGACCGGGGTTTTCATGCGATTCCATCATTGAGCACGTTGATCCTTTAGAAGAATGCTCACTCTAAGACCTTCAAAAATTGTTGCAGATTAAAGAAAAAAACCTGACTTCTTGTTGTTATTTTGCAGTTCTTGATTAAAGAACAAGGCGGTTCCACCCAGGTCGAAACCAGGGATTGGAAATTTGAATCAATCTTACAATATGTTGGGAAGGAATGGACTCCACTGGCCAGATGAAGGGATGCGTAGTTGAAGTGGATGAAGGGATATGCATATGAAGGGAGTCATTCATGGAATGGACTCAACTGGATAAATGGATACTCAAATGATGGATAAAGGGATACTCAAATGAAGGGAAGGGATGCATAAAGGGATACTCAAATGATGGATAAAGGGATACTCAAATGAAGGAAAGGGATGCGCAGTTGATGGAATGGACTCTATTGGATGAAGGGATATGCAGATGAAGGGAGTGACACCAATCTTGCATGGTTCTCAACCTCCTCAACCTCCTCTGTTGGGCACGTAACCATAATGAAGAACTTTGTCCTAATGAACCTTATCTTAATGAAGAAGAGTGAAAAAATTAAATGTTAACTAAGTAATTTTATCTATGGAGATAACATTAGTTTACCTGAAGATATGTACACCTTAAAGTAGTCATCATTTAGTAAGTTTCAAATGAAAAACTTTGCATATCTTCTTCCTATGTCTCGGGAAGAGGCTAAATAAGATGCCAATTTGAAAACTTATGATAAAAAAACAAATTTAAGTTTGGAAATTGCATAAAACTTTAAAACTTTGGTTTAAAATGGTTCATGGCACTTTAGTTTAAGTGCATAACTAATAGATTAAAACTTTGGTTTAAAATGGTTCATGCCACTTTAGTTTAAGTGCATAACTAATAGATTGTTAAAAACCATTTACTAATAGTCCCCGTAGCCCAAAGTGCCAGGATTAATAATAAGTAAAACATAATTCAAAAAAAAATATTTATAAACTAAGTCCCTTTTTACTCTATACCAACAACAATAATGTGGCAGCCCGAAGGGCCGGGATTAATAATAAGTAGAACATAATTCAAAAAAAATATTTATAAACTAAGTCCCTTTTTACTCTATACCAACAACAATAATGTGGTTGGGAAGGCTCTTAAAATTTTCAAGACTTTCTAGATATATATAACTCTTCTAATAAAATTTGAGATTATTTTTAAAAAGATCATTCATTGGCATTTGATGTCTATTCGTGTACATTTATTAAATACATTTTCAAATAACAAATACTTTTAAAATTGTATTGGTTGAAAATTGATATTATTTTTTTTACATTTAATATGATTGAACATTAGAGGAATTTTGAGTTTAAAATGGACCTCAAAACAAAAAATGTATTACTAAAATCAACTTTAAAAGAATCAATGCGATTCGAGATGATGAATTCAACCATAAGGGTAAATATTTTTGGAGGGAAAAGACAAAAAATACTTTTTCTAATCGTATTTTTGACTTATCTCCTTATAGGTTACTTAAATTTCAAGTGAACGCACTCATCGGATGAGGAATTAAATTATTCATCCAATGAGTACACACTTTACATACTTTTGATAGACCCACAATGAGATAAATTGGAAATACATGTAAACTAGCTTATCTCACCATGGGTATATCAAAAGTTTGAAAAGTGGGTACTCGTTATATGCGAAACTTAATTTTACATCCAACAAGTGCCTACACTTGAAATTTGAGTAAACTTATAAGGAGATAAGTCAAAAATACTATTAAAAAATAGTTTTGTATTTTTCTCTTTAAAAATCCATAACTTTTATTTTATTATTTTCCTCGGGGGACTCATTTTAGACCTAAAATTTCCCCTAATGTTCCATTCATTATGGAAATTGTGGTATATTTATGGTCTTTTCTTTTTTTATTATCCAATTTGATTCATATCTAAAATTGAACTCTTTCACTGAAACTTGTGTAGAAATTAATCGTCTAGTGTTCATGTTAAGCCCTAGACAAAGCCCCATGTTAAGCCATAGAAAAAACCCTATATATTGAGTTAATACATTTATATTTTTATATTAGTGTTGTCAACTAGACCCTTTAATTGTAATCATACCATTTGTCTCCTATATATGTTGGAATATATAAATCCTACTTATCTAATATACTTATACTTGCTAATGTATTGAGAGGTAGAGTTAATCTCTACGCGAGTTGTGTGATCCTATTATTAAGAGGTTGTTAGAGAGTTGGATTTGTGAGATCCTTGTTTTATGTGTGGTTGAGATATTTTCTCAACCTCCCCAGTTATCTTTATAATAAGTTAGATCTGATAACAACCTATACACTCTATATAATAGATTCCATTGTATTGATATTGATGTAATAGAATATCTGTTTATATCACTCTACTCTCCCATTTTAACATGGTATCAGAGCTTTAGGACTAGGCGTGATTCCCTCACGAGAGTGCCCAGGCACATGTGGAGAGTAGAGTAGATAATTTCTGAGAGCTTAACATTGTGACCCACCATTGTTTGTGAAGACGTTTTCCATCGTTGTTGGAGTTTGAGTTTACAGAGAAGGAGCGGTGAATAAGAGCCACAACCATTGTTTGTTGTTCGCTAGAGATGTACGTTGTTCTAACGCTGCTACAGATCCGATCGTTGTCGGAGTTCTAGCCTGCTTTGTATAATTTTAGGACCCTTTCAGATTGGGGTTTAGTTCTATGAAAACAGTCGTTGGTCTACTGTCATGGACTGCATTGGATTGAGAAAGAGATCTAGTGGTATCGACATCTAAACATGCTTGAGAGTTTGGTATGGGTTGCAGTCCGCAGAGTTTGCAGAGACCAACAAAAGTAAGGAAGGGCCATTGTTGTCGTACTTGGAACACAACGGTGTTCTTTTTTGTTGGCTCTTGATCTTCTGATTTTGATTTGGATATTAAAGAGGACGTGCAAGATGAATGATCCAAATTTGGTGCAGTGAGGCACATTTTTGTGGACAAGCATAGTGTCGGGCATGTATACCTGCATTTTGATAGTGCAACATCTGCAATTGGTGCCTAGCGTGCTCTTCATGGCAGTTGGTTTGCTGGAAAAATGATTACAGCAACATTCATACCTGTTGGAAAAATGATTACAGCAACATTCATACATTTATTTTGGACAAGGAAGCCCAAGGAGAGGGCGAGGTTGAAGGGCATGTGACAAATCGTTGTCCATGATATTGCAGGGGACTCATTTTTTGAGTTTTGGATAGGAGCTACAATTGCTGAGTAAAGGAGTCGTAAAGCGAGAGGTTGTTATTGTTGGAGTTTGTTGTTGTTCGTGCCATTACATGGAGGTGTTATAGAGAAATGAAGTGAGGTGTACATGCCCATTCCGTCGAACTCACAGAGCGTTGATTGTGAGAAGTGTGATTGAGTTATGATTTTATAAGTATTTCTATTGATATTTTTTGGTTTGAAGGTGTGCATAGTTATGTTATTTGTGAGACATGTAATTGAAAGCAAGACTAGGATATTTTGATGTAGTGGTCCTAGAAAATTCTATGTACCTGAGGCATTGTATACCCCCTAATGTGAAAAGTTCGTAGTAATCTAGAAACCACTATGTAAATCATGGTTACAGGTAATCCGAGAAAACCTGATGCATGGTTGAGGGTAATCCAAGAAAACCTAGAGCATGGTTACAGGTAATCCGAGAAAACCTGGTGCATGGTTGAGGGTAATCCAAGAAAACCTAGAGCATAGTTATGGGTAAACCGGAATAAAACCCAGGTTGATGATGTGCTGAAGGGGGAGCTATGAGGAAGAATGGTTGAATGAACCATGTAGCTGAAAAGGATTCCTAGAGAACTGGCGGTTACAGCGGATGATGACCCATGTATTCCGGTAGATGGATTTATCTTTATATGGATGTCAATAATCATATGCAGGTACAAGAGGAAGCACACGAAGATATGAGCACATAGATATTTAGATAAGTAGTCATTAAGGGAGAGTGTTGGAATATATAATTCCTACTTATCTAATATACTTATACTTGCTAATGTATTGAGAGGTAGAGTTAATCTCTACGTGAGTTGTGTGATCCTATTATTAAGAGGTTGTTAGAGAGTTGGATTTGTGAGATCCTTTTTTTATGTGTGGTTGAGATATTTTCTCAACCTCCCCCAGTTATTTTTAGAATAAGTTAGATTTGATAACAACCTATACACTCTATATAATAGAGTCCATTGTATTGATATTGATGTAATAGAATATCTATGTATATCACTCTACTCTCCCATTTTAACAATATATCCCAAGGAGACATAGTTTTAGAATCATCTCATCTTCTACATTTGTCCTACTATAAAAGGAGGTTGCACCCACAACGAGTTGTATATTTCATTCTTATCACTTTATGGGCACTTTAAAGGAGAGCATTAAACATGAGGTGTGTCTCTTCGAACCTAAATCCCTATAACATGCTTTTAGTGTAGCCATGAAAGTTGAAATAAAAATATGTCTACTAAAAGAGTGACCATTAACAACTATAAAGAGTGCATTGTTCCCTCTCCTATTCTTACTTAACCTACAAGGTTGACACTTCATCAAATGGATGAAACAAGAGCAAAGGGATTGTGTTTCAATTGTGACAAAAAATATAATAAGGGGCATAAATGTGGTGAGTAGAAATTATTCTACATAGATCGTGAAGAGAAAGATGCTCGAGAATTGGAACCATTGCAAAATCTAGAACTAGAAGAGACTACTCCAACAATATATTGTCATGCATTAGTTGACATCAATACTCCATAAACCCTCAAGATATAATGATATATCAAAAATAAAAAGGTAGTAGTGTTAATTGATTATGGTAGTACCTATAACTTCATTAATTTCAAATTAGTGGAACTTCTTAATTTCTTTATATATCCAACACCAGAGTATCAAGTAATGATTGTAGATAGAGGTAGCATAAATTGTTTACGGAAGTGTCATAGCATTTAGCTCACTATGAGGGAGTATATATTGGGTAGTCCCATGATTTCAGTCCAAATGGGTTGATCTGGATTTATGAGAGGAACGAAATGAATACACAGAATTGTAATATTAACACAGAGGCATGGTGACTAATAATAGAGATACAATAAAACTTGACTTCTATTAAATAATAAATATTTTAAAACTGTAAAATGCAGACTCAAAACAAGCTTGCTAGAATGGTGGCAACTTATCTCTGAGAAGATATGTGACGACTAAGCTCATTCGCAAGAAGATGAGTATAATGAGGCTCTGAGGGACTTTTAACAATAAACATGAATTCCAAAACTCTAGACATCCAAAAATCTAGCCCTAGGAGATGAAGCGTCAAAAGTCATGTGGGCCCCGTTGGAGTAAGTTAGTACATCAACTTCCCGGGGTCGTAAATTTTGCATACAATATTCGTTTAGGGCGCACGATAGTTCGTTGGAAAGGTCTTTATGAGGAGCTTCATTTAGGGGGTTCAATCAAATCCTTTGGCTATGATTGAGTTGCAAGATCGTGAAAAAATGTCATTCACGCCCTCAAAATGCCCCTGGAAGTTTGGGACCCGAAAAAACTGCTAAAAAATAGTAAGTTGCCAAAAAAATGTTTTGAGCTAGTTGGAATACGTGGGTGGCCACCGAGATTGTTAAGAACCAAACATCAATATAGCATAGAAAAACCTCAGGAAAAGTACTCAACACCTTAAAAAAGAGATAATTTCAGATAATAAGCCTCTTCGAGGGGGCAACCTCCTTTTACCCCACTTAACTGTTCAAGTACCAGATGATTCAAAATGAAAATGTCTCCTTGGTATATATAGGAGACTAGGAGGTATAATTACAAATAATGGCCTAAAGCCGACATAATTAAAATAACATTACTAATCTAAATTACAA
>SNQJ01S0105381.1:46212-60617 GCA_010110895.2 Picea sitchensis
TTTTCCTCAAAAGACAAGGAAATTGAACTCAGAGGTATCCAAGGGAAATCCTATAAAGTGATAAGCTCTAATAGCATGAAAAAATTACTTATAAAGGGACACCATAGTGCAAATGCACAATTGTTCTCACTATATGTTCAAACATCTAGACCCTTTGCTCTAGTAGATCTCCAAAAAGTTATCGATAATCATTCCAAGTTATTTGGAGAGATACCTAAGGGTCTTCCACCTACTCAAGATCATGACCATGCTATTCATTTTCAATTGGGAAGTGTACTGCCTAACATTAGACCTTATAGGTACCCATATCCATAAAAGAGTGAGATTAAATGTTAGAGGTTGACACCATTCAACCTAGCCAAAGTGATTTCTCTTTGCCAGTAATGATGGTTCAAGAAAATGAAGGTTTATTGTGTATGTGTCCATATTATAGACAACTCAACAAAATGACCATTAAAGATAAGTTTCATATTCTTGTCATTGATGAATTGCAAGGAGCAATTTTCTTTACTAAGTTGGATCTTTGTTCTGGGTATCAACAACCTTTAGAACACATGAAGGTCATTATGAGTTTTTGGTGATTCCATTTGGCCTTATTAAGTCACCTTCAACATTTCAAAGCTTATGAGTTATATTTTCAAACCGTTCCTCAAAAAATGTGTGTTAGTATTTTTTGATGCTATACTAATCTACAATAAATCTTAGGAAGAGCATGTACAACATGTTGACACGGTATTAAAACTACTAGAAGAGAAACAACTATATGAAAATCCTTCCAAGTGTGCCTTTGGGGTTCAATAAATGGAATATTTGGGTAATGTTGTATCTCGTGAAGGTGTCAAAGTGGAGCCTAACAAAATTAAAGCTATAATGGAATGGTGAATTCCCAAAACCTTGAAGATTCTTAGAGGATTCTTAGGATTGATAATCTATTACTGTAAGTTTGTCCATAATTGTGGTCAAATAACAACACCTCTAACAACATTATTAAAACAAGAGACATTTTCTTGGACTCGAGAAGAAACCAAATCTTTTGAAAAACTTAAGGAGACTATGTGTATGACTAATGTCCTACCCATGCTTGACTTCACAATTTTTTTTATTGTGGAGTGTAATTCCCTGGGACATGGCATTGGTGCAGTTTCAATGCAAGAAGGAAGCCCCCTTGCCTTTGAAAGTAGCCCACATAAAGGGAAGAACTTACTCAAACGAATTTATGAAAATGAAATGTTGGACATATCACATGCATTTAAGAAATGACACCCTTACCTAATATTAAGACACTTTAAGGTAAAAATAGATAATGATAGTTTCAAGTACTTCTTGGAACAACGATTATCTTCAAAAGAGGAACACAAATGGGTTGCAAAGATGTTAAGCTATAACTTAGAAATTATCAACAAAATAGGAAAATAAAATATGGTGGAAGATGCACTTTCAAGGAAAACAAAAGACATAGAGGGTTTATTATGTGTTATTTACATTCCATAATATGATTGGCAGGAAGAAGCAAAGACATAATGGAAGCAAGCTCAAAAGGCATGCAAGATCATTCAACAACTACAAAATGACCCAAGTGCACTAGATAAAAATTTTGTGGAAGAATGATTCAATGTGGTATCGTGATTGCTTATATTTATGTAAGAATTCTCAAGTCAAACAAAATGTTAATTTGGAATTGCACTCTTCTCCTATAGGAAGACATTTAGGGTTCTTGAAAACTTACCACGGGATCAAGAAGGATATTTTCTGGGAAGGTCTTAAAATTGATGTCCAAAATTTTGTGGCTAAATGTATGGTCTGCCAATAGAATAAGAGGGAGACAATCAAGACCTGGAGTCTCCTTCAACCATTATCCATACCAAGTCAACGGTGGGAATAAGTTTCAATGGATTTTATTACAGGTCTACCCAAGTACGAAGGAAAAAATGTCATCATGGTAGTAGTGGATCGACTCACAAATTATGCCCATTTTTGTTCTCAAGTACAATAGCCACAACAATAATGGAAATAATTCAAAAGTTGCATGGGATCCCCAAGATTTTTGTAAGTGATAGAGATCTAATTTTCATTGGAATTTTTTGGATTGAATTATTTTCTTGTTTGGGTACTCAGTTGGCTCACAACTCCTTTTACCATCTTCAATCAGATGGGCAAACTAAGATTGTGCATAAATTTCTAGAAGGGTATCTTCGTTGCTTTGCATATGATAAACAAGGACAATGCATCAAGTGGTTTCTCTTGGTGTAATGGTGGTACAACACATCCTTCCATACTTCATAAAAAATTTCCCCACATATGGCACTTTATGGATATCGTCTTCCATCCATCACATCACCTTTGAGATGGAAAGCGAAGGTTCAAGAAGTGGAGGACCACATAGAGCACCAACAAGAGGTTATCAAATTATTGAAGGACAACTTAAATTATTGAAGGACAACTTGGTCACAACACAAAATATGATGAAACAACGAGTTGATCAACATTGCAACAAAATGGATTTTGAAGTGGGAGATTGTTTATTTCTTAGGCTACAACCATACAAACACATGTTCCTCAAGCAATAAAAGACGGACGATAAATTAACACCCAAGTACTATGGTCCCTAGAAAATGTTGTAGAGAATTGGAAGTATGACTTACAAAGTGGAGTTGTCTCCATCTTCATGTGTATATCTAGTGTGATGGCTTTGGAAGCACACTCGAGGAACACACAAATTGAGATTGTCATGTAGCAGAAAAAGAATAGTGGTGCATATATCCATCATATGAAATTCTATAATGAGTTATTGGAGTTATTATTAAAGATATTTATTGTCTTGTTTTTTTAAATCATGGTAATTGAAATGAAAATTGTTTTATTGGTTCATGTAGCATTAAATGTATTTTTGTGAAAGTTTAACTTAAGGAATTGGTAAATAAAATAAAGAAAGGTATGTGTAAATCAATGCAAATGGACTCCTATACTCCCTAGGGTAATCATCGTATATTAATAGAAATTCAGTATTGGCGTGCTCCAAACCAACATTACTAAGTGGAGCTAACGTTAGTGGCTCCTTTAAGCTATTGCCAAATCTGGCATTTCCTCCGTACCGTTTCTCCGGGTGGACAATTCATATTCTATTGCGGTGAACTCATAATTGCCGGTCGGTGACCGGCAACGTCCAGTCTCTTAATTTCACATCAAGTTCTGGAACCTGCCAGGCCAGTTCCCCGCTTGCATGTGCCCAATTCTCTGCGATTGACACGTGCTGGAAATCCTGTACTGGTCCCACCTGGTCCATCGGATCTCGCCAACGTGGAAGACGCATAACTGGACCGCACAACTGCGGGGACCTGAAGGCACATAATTTTCCCGCACAGTCCGTGCTATATACGTGTAGACACGTCATCTTGACCTTTTGTTGTAATCATTACCGACAGCGGTTTGTTTTTTAAAGAATACTAATTATTTATACTATTTAGTACTGAATTTGCTGGTTGGAATTTCTACTATTTCTACTATTAGCACACGGATCCAAAGTACCGCCAAATCAGGTAGATGCGTTAGTCGTACGCAGAAAGATATCCTGAGCAGCGCAGATCTAGTAACTGCATCAGTGGCAGATGTACAGCTGTAGTGCGGGGCCTGCTGCAACTTGCGTTACTTTTATCTCCAGGAAAGCGACGGGCCATTCGTACCGATGGCGGTTCCAGGGCCGTAGAGGCCGGCTCGTGGAAACGTGGATCTTCTGCAGACAAGAACATATCTAAAGCGACCAGTCAATGACATCATACACGTGGAATCCATGTCGCCGGAAATTGTTAAAGTGGTTACGTGGCAAGACGCCAACCTCGTTACCTTTGAAAGATGTTACTGCAATATTATTAACGAAAATTTCTTTACACGTGTCATTTTTATTTTTTCGCTTTGGCTTTTTAAGGTACGGTTATAAACTTATATGCAATGCATTCAACATTGAAGAATAGTTAAATGGGTTAAATTCATTTTTATTTTTTTTTAATTCAAAATTGAAGAGTAGGTGAAATGGTGGAAAATTTCAATTTTTTTTTTAATTTGATAACATTTATGATTTTTGTTGAAAATTATAATTTTATTTAATTAATTAAAATTTGAATTATGAAATTTTGTTTATAAAAATTTGATTCATTTTAAAACAATTAAAAACATTAAAATTTTAAAAAAACTTCAAATCAAAATCAAACTTTAATGTATTTAAAAAAAAAATATTTTATTAAACAATGACCCAACCAATGTTCTTAAAAAGACTTTCTGTAAATATTTATTTAATAAACCTTTATTTAAAATTTTCAACTAAATTCTATTTTTTTTATTTTTTAAAATTTAGTTGAACTTCCTTAACTTCTTAANTTAAAAAAAAATTATTTTATTAAACAATGACCCAACCAATGTTCTTAAAAAGACTTTCTGTAAATATTTATTTAATAAACCTTTATTTAAAATTTTCAACTAAATTCTATTTTTTTTATTTTTTAAAATTTAGTTGAACTTCCTTAACTTCTTAAACCTTAAAGTGTATCCAACCACTCAACTTCCTACCTGAATCTATAAAGCTACATCATTTCAAGCATATGATAGGCCACATAGGATCTTTAATATCTCCCAATAGTTAGTGTTTTGTAATATGTACCATTAATCCTTAATTTATATGAATAATACTTAATTATGTGAATATTTAAATAGGAACCTTGCAACAAAATCCTTAACTATATGAGTATATAAATAGGAACCTTGCACTTTGTTGGAGTTCAACCTATGACATCTCATATATTTTAGAAAGAATAATTATAAAGCAAGCATTCATCAGCTATTCAGTGTTTGAATTAGCAAGTTGCCCGTGTCTGCAATAACCATATTCAACTTATTACTTGATGTGGCCTAAATAGACATGTCTCATTTATTGGTATGCTTACCTTTATATGGTGCAGAAATAGTTTGTTTTTATTAACCACCACTTGTTGGTTATCTAGATTCATTGGTTTATATTGTTTTTTATTGTAAAATGTTTCACTTTACATAAAGTGGAGTTTTTTTAAGAATTATTATTATTAATGAAAATAAATTTAAAATTAGGGTTTTTTTTTAAGATTAGAAACTTCAAGGTTTATAAGAAAAAACATGGTCTTTGTCAATTTTAGGTGTAGCTTTAGTGGGTAAATGTAGCTTTAGTAGTTGAAAAGAAAAGTTGGTTCAAATCTCATTTTGAAATATTTATTCTTTACGATTTGATTGTTGGTTGGACCTAAATAGACACGTTCCCTCATTTATTTGTATGCTTACCTTTATATGGTGTACAAATAGTTTTTTTCCATTAACTACTTGTTAGTTATCTAGATTCATTGGCTTATAGTGTTTTTTTTTATTGTTCAAGGTATCACTTTACATCATAAAGTTGGTTTTTTTAAGAATTGATATTATTAATTAAAAGAAATCTTTGTTAATTATCCAGATTCATTGGTTTGGTTTATAGTGTTTTTTAATTGTTCAAGGTATCACTTTACATCATAAAGTAGGTTTTTTTTAAGAATTGATATTATTAATTAAAATAAATTTATTGGTATGCTTACCTTTTTTATATGGTGTACAAATAGTTTTTTTATTCCATTAACCACTTGTTAGTTATTTAGCTTACACTGTTTTTTTAATTGTACAAGGTATCACTTTACAAGGTTTTATTTACCTTGTAAGGTTTTTAATTGTACAAGGTATCACTTTACAAATAGTTTTTTTATTCCATTAACCACTTGTTAGTTATTTAGCTTACAAGGTTTTTTTAAGAATTGATATTATTAATTAAAAGAAATTTAAAATTAGGAAAAACATTTTTTATTATAAATGGTTTGATTATAAGTGGAATGAGAATAATTTTAAAAGATTAAAATCTTTGAAGTTTATAAGAAAAAATATAATTTTTTTTTGTCAATTAAGTACAGCTTGAATGATTAAAAAGAAAAATTGGTTCAAATTTCACTTTGTGACATATTTATTCTTTACCATTTGATTGTTCTTGACATGTTGACTTAACTTTGAATATTGAAGAATTTGATTTACAAAGGAATAACTCTATCAAAGAATAATTTAAAACTAAGGCATCTCATGTGTTTCTAAGATTCACAAGATGTATTCTAAGATTCATTTAAACATTGGAATAGAATTTGGAAAACACAATACGTGGAAGAGGAAGGTTTATTGATGACGCTTTTGCTTTTTAATTATATTATATTGTAAAGGGATAAGGAAAGGAGGGTGAATTTTTGGCATAGAAATGAACAACAAAGGAGAAAATAATCAACTTGAGGGGGGGGGTGAATTTTTGGCATAGAAATGAACAACAAAGGAGAAAATAATCAACTTGAGAGTTTTATGAAAAAGAAAAATGGTTTTTATCTAAACTTTTAAGATGGCAGTGGAAGGGGTTTCATGGGAAGTGTAGAAAACTTTCAAAATATGTGTTATTGGCATTGGCATTGTTATGAGAATTATGAGTAAGGAAATCAATTTCAAAACATCAAAATCATGGAGAAGGAAATAACATGGGTCAACATGAAGAAGATAGATAGAAAATATATAAGAGGTGAATGGCCAATCTGAGAAATTCAAAAAATTAGATAGTAAATGCAATAATATGTAATTACTCAAAGATGATGAAGTGACAATTTACTCATCTCATTAATTGTTTGAGTTCATAAGATACAATTATAGACTTTTAATTTCGAAGCTTTACAATCTTAGCTTTTGTTTACGCAACTCCTTTATATGTAACTCAATTATCTAACAATCTCTAATGTCTATCATCATTACAACAAATATTAATATTTTCAATCAAAATTTTGTACCAAATTTATATCTTTATAATTTTGTATGAAATTTGGAATATTTATATTTTATTTTTTTTAAATAGCAAATTTCATAGGGAAGATTTCTACAAACTTTTAGTCAACATTATTGTATAATAAATTTGTATTTATTATATTTCTCTAATATGTATTCTTTTAATTATACATTAATGCAATGTTTGGACCAAGGTTCTTACAATCTATCTGTAATGTATTGGTTTTAATTCTTGAAATATAATATGTAATATGTAACAGACCCGACCCCCTAAGTACCTTTTTAAGGGATGGGGTATTCAATTTTTGCTTCTCTTAACAACCTTAAATCTTCTCTATCAGAGTTCCATCCTCTTCTGCTCGTCAAGAGCTTTCCAAGGTCAGTAATTTCACTCAGAATTGATCTTTGGAATGAAAGCTATGACCCCCTAAGGTTCTTGGGTTTATATAGACAACATCTCTCTTACTATCACGTGGCATCCATGTGACGTTTCATTTTTTGTGCCAACGTGCGTGGCATCACTCGGGTCCTATCGTGGTACTAGCCTAGTAGGCCACGATGGAACCCCACTGAGCTCGTCATCATGCTAGTAATGGACATCTATCGTCTTAATGACATCCTATCCGCCTTGTTGTAATTCACAGATTCATGGGCGATGGTTATGTAGACTCATGATCTATATTCATACTTTTCATAAACCTACCACCAACACTTAACTTATTTTTCATTCACAGACTCATGGACTTGCGGACACATAACTCTGTGTCTCCCCTTCATAAGTCCGTCCGAGAAGTGTGAACACTTAACCATTTTTCCATCTACGTAGACTCACGGACTAGCGGAATCACATACGTACAATTATGTACCTCCCCTCCATAAGTTCGTCCAAGAAGTCTCACACTTAGATTATTTGGCAATTATGTCGGGTTCGTGGGTTGGCGGACTCGCAGACTCATCTGAGTCCTTTCCTCTCTTCTAACACTCAACACTTATACTATTTTGTGATTTTGTCGGGTTCGTGGGTTGGAGGACTCGCGGAACCATTCATATCACCTTTCCATTCTCCGTGGATCCATCATGCTTCTAATTCTGATGCCTACACTTTACACCCGCCATTCCTTTTTCACATCCTACAAACTTACTCCCCCTATTAAAGCACTTATTAAGGTTTGAAATCCATGAGAGCACATACCCTCTATTGTCTCAACCAATTATAGGTCGTCATGTGTTACCATCATACATATAAGATTTCTCCATTATCTGTTTTAATGCAGAATGTCGGACATGAATAGTCCATACCTATACATGATATTTCTATCTCGAACTGAACCACATCAGCCCATAATTTCGGTCCTGATATCCGTGAATTATATGGGAAAAGATTCGCATATGTGCGAGGATATACATAACGCCAACATTATTTATATATTCAACACACACACACACACACACACACACACACAAGTAAGGGCCGTATAAACATCATATTTACACAAACTCTGTGCACGCCCCTAACTATACCATTCTAGATAGTTCTTACAGCGTTATAAGTACAAGTATAATTCCAACGATCATTACCATGAAAAAAACACACGATTATGAGCTCCTCCAGTATAAATATGTCGATGACTACATATACATAAAATGTACATATCTAGGTAACTTTAATAGGGTATGCTCACAAGCATAGTTACAATTGCAATTATCACTATTTATAACATATAATCATCACATCTGCACAATCTTAGCAACAAAATTTCAAGGATAATTACAATCGTAAAAACCCATGACAACAGTCACATATCACAACTTCTATACAAGTTTAATAGTATATATTCCAACTGGTAATTAACACATCAAATACCCATATTGTAACATAAATCGTCTGTAGTATTCTAGATATAAAATAGTATGCATAACATAAATAGTTTAGCTAGAAATGGCAGAGAAGCAATGATAAAATCAAAACAATACCAGAATAATACCAGAATAACACCAGAAAGAGCACTTTGATTGTTGATAGGAATGTTCACTTGCCTCTTTGAGAGGACAACCTCTAGCAGAGAAGAGCTCTATTACAATAATATCCAAGACAAAACTTCTCATACCCTCTACTCCTATTTATACTAAATAGGTCTATCCAAAAGAACAATCTAGAGGAATATCCTTCTAGAAGCATAAGCTTCTATTAGGTCTTCTTACATTTGACTTATTCTTCCTTATTGCTAGGCCTTATTAATATTGGTCTTTATTACATGGAAATATATTGTTTTACCTACATGAGGGGTTAGGGAGATTAGGTCCCTAACATGTCCTCCCCCTAAAAAATAGCCTTGTCCTCAAGGATTGAGATGAGGAAATTGTTGCAAAATGGTAGCTGGTTCCCAAGTGGAATCTCCTAGAGTTGTATCTTTCCACTAGACTAACACTTCTTTAAGGTGCGTTGATGCATACGACGCTCACGCTGGTCCAAAACTGCTTGTGGTTGTAACCAAATGGAGCCTCCTTCATCCAACTCAGGAAGGTTGGTTTGAGTTTGGAACTTAGTTTCAATCACCTTCTTTAATTAAGAAACATGAAAAATAGGATGGAGCTTAGAATGAATGGGCAAATCTAACTAATAGGCCACCTATCCCACACACTTGAGAATGGTATAAGGACCATAAAATTTGGGCGCCAATTTCTGACAATGGTCAGCCTTGAGGGAATTTTTCTTATAAGGTTGCAGTCAAAGAAACACCTCGTCTCCTTCTGCAAATTGATGTTCAGAGCGACCTTGATCTACTTTTTGCTTCATGCGATTCTGGGCCATGACCAAATTCTCTTTGAGGGTATAGAGAATAGCCTCTCGAACAGTATGCGTTTGGTCAACCGCCTGGACCTTCGAGATGCATGGCATGTATGAGAGAACTAGAGGTGGATTTTTTCCATATACTACTTCAAAAGGATTCATGCAAGTAGCTATATGGAAAGACATGTTATACCACCATTCATCTAGTGGTAACCATTGAGCCCACTGATTTTTCCTTTCCGATTCAAAACACCTCAAATATGTTTCCAAACACTTGTTGACAACTTCAGTTTAACCATCTATTACAAGAGAATCCCTTCGTGGACACGTGGAATTCCTCTTGGATATTATACCCCTAAGACCAAGACATAAAGGTGCTAATGTTGGTCACTGACATTCCTTCTAATGAAGCTAAAATAGTTAAGGAAGAAAGAGAAAAGAGTATAAATACCTTTTCACTTAAGTTTGTCCTTGCTCGATCCAGGTTGATCTTGATCTCCAAGTTCTTTAGAAGTTCCTACAATACAATGAGAAACAACAATGAAACATACTTCCTACTCTACCATGATTAGCTTCATAATAGATCTATCAAAAGAAACAAGTTCATGAAACATATACAAACTTAAAGGAAACAAACCAAGCACATATTTATATTAATGAAAACAAAGAAAAGTGCTTACAACCATAGATGTAGATACAATAGCTTCACCAAGCTCTCTTTGTCTAGACCCTTTGCTCAAAATTTCCATGATCAGAATGACTGTAACTTTCACTGATAATTCTCCCTTATGAGATCATAAGTTTGATGCCTCTAAACTGCCATGTGATTTTACCATGAGAAGGTCTCCTTATATAAGCTTGGAGAGACCCAACCACCTTAGAGATTCTTGGGATAGGTTGAGTATATTTATCCTTCAGTTGTGGACCCTCCCTAAGATCTAGCCTTGACCTTAGATTCGAATCCAACTAATTTCGAAGATGAAGGCGATTTTTCCTTGATTTTCCTCAACAACCCAAAATTTGCTCAAATAGGCCAGTGCTCCCCCAAAAGGGTGCATAGAGCATTGCAACTCTCCCCCAAAGGAGGGTACAAAGTGCTAGCACTCCCTGACAGTGGGTAGGGAGTGCTGCCCAAAATTCCTTGAAAAACTCTCAACGCTCCCCAAGAATGGTGTCCTGAGTGTTGCAACGCTCCCCTAGAATGTTGTCCTGAGTGTTGCAACGCTCCCCCAAAGAGGGGTAGGGAGCGTTGGCACTCCCTGACAATGGGTAGGGGAGTGTTTCCCTTAAAAACTCATTTTAAGTGGTATTTTCCATGGAAAATTCCTTGTACTACTCATCATATGATTTCTCCTTCTTAAACCAGTCTTTGAAGGTGTCTTAAGTGTCCTTATGATGTCGTTAGAGACACGACATGGGCAAGATGATTGTATGATGTCTGTGAAACTTGTGACACTTATGGACAAGAAGAAATACTTGTGACACTTGTAATGACGACAATAGGTCATCATTGAAGTGAGTAATTTTGATGTGTAACAGATTGCCCCCCAAATTACGAAGTCAGAAGACAAAAACTGATGATTGAAGTACTTTGTAGACTTTTTCGAGCAAGGGTATGGACTCGGAGAACCTGGCAGAAGCTGCACACAACCATCAAACAAATATTATGACATGTTTCAAACCTAAGGTAGGCATACCTATCCTTGAGTGATAAATACTTTCAAGGTATGGCCGCCATAAAATACACTGCGGATCCATAATTATATTGACAAAAAGGTATAGCCACTGAAGATACAATGTGGATCTATACTCCTATGACATGAATTGATCGTAGCCATGAAGAATACATAGTGGATATGGGAGACAACAAGACAGAGCCACGACTAATACAAAGTGGATCTATGTGACAGTATATGTGTCAATGTTAAAAAGAAACTTTGTTGCAACCTGGGAAAAAGACATATAAGAGTGATGACTCAACCCAGGGTCTTCTTACCGATCCCGATGTAGTACAAATCTAACCATGTGAATAGATGTCCTGATGTTGAACATGGAAGAAACCACTTGATTACCGGTCAATGAGGTAAATCGTTAACAAGTGCGAGGGAAATCACCATTGATGTCAATGATTCCCAAGGTACCCAAGTACATTCTAACGAATGTGAATAAATGAGTTGAAGTTGAACATCTGTGGAATCATCAGATCAGGGATCAATGATGTAAAACCACAGTCGGAATCGGGGAGGCCTGCCATTGAGGCATGCAGGTCCCAAGGTACTAACTGATTTCTAAGTCTACTTCTTGGATAATGTGCTGAAGTTGACAGGAACTGACTCGTCGAAGGAGGGCCTTGATGT
Organism: Picea sitchensis; assembly: GCA_010110895.2. Lineage (NCBI taxonomy): Eukaryota > Viridiplantae > Streptophyta > Pinopsida > Pinales > Pinaceae > Picea > Picea sitchensis. The sequence goes on from SNQJ01S0105381.1 coordinate 58,213, forward strand.
ATCCCCCATCAATGACACGAAACTGACATAGAGATGTAATTTGGTAGATCAAATGAACATGGACTGACATAGGTATTGAAACAGGATATTTGTGATGGCTGACTCTCGAGGCGAATACTTCCCTTGAACACTGGGGCACAACAATAGAAACATGACATGGACCAAAACATGATGATGCAGTGGATACTGTGACTTTCGTCGGGTGACCCAAAGGAGTAAAGAAAATTAGAAGATTGGTTCAGTGCAGAGGTTCAATGGATTAAAATGTATGCAAAGACAAAGTGTCGTGTTCAAGGGCGACCGTAAGAGTGACCTGCAATATTCCCAAAAAATGCTTGGCTTGCTTCCTTCAATTTCCCCCCTCCATCAAGATAGACGAGTACCTCTTTTTAATTTAACAAGATCAAGGAGGGTAACACATGCTCGATATACCTATGCTTAAGTAAGTCCCTCTTCCTTTGTTTAATGAACTAGAAGAAGTAAGGGTTCGGTCCTATATGGGCCCTTCAATGTATGATTGTTTAATGAGTCCAGAGAAGGTAAAATCGATGATTTTTCATGTTTAGAGAGTCTAAAAAGAACTTAAAGATGACTCCAGGGTTTTCCTTTTTCATAATTTTAGTCTCACGAAGCCGAAAAAGAGATAAACTACCACTCAAAAGACACCCTTTCAAACCTTTTAACGAGTGTGAAAGGAAGAAAAATCACTCGACAATCTTTTCATGTTTAGAGAGTCTGAAAAGAGCTTAAAGGAGACTCCCAGGGGTTCCTTTTTCGTATAACCTTTATGAGTCCGAAAAAGTGATAAAAGTCTACTTGGTTACATTCTCATGTATTTACGAGCGCGAGAAATAACAAAGACTAAGATTGGTATTGGTTTCATTTTTACACAAGCTTGAAACAAAATTAAACTATGCTTGTAAATTCCCAACGTAATTTCCAAAGGTTGGGATACCCATGGATGGTTGGTACTCTGCCCCCAGCTTGAAAAACTAGCGGCATAACTCCAGAATGATAATCAAAGGTTGGAGAAATGCCCCCTCCAAGCTTCAATTCATTCACCGACTTCGAGGTTGGCACCAATTTCTGTACTAAATGGAGAAAAAGGATAAGGGTGGATTAAATGAAGGTTCAAATACAATACCTAATGAAAGACTCGACTCGACATCTATGATATTTGGTGAAAGACTCAACCTGACAGGAGAGGTGATTGTTTCATTTTTTAATGAGCTTGAAACAGGAAAATAACTATGCTCAAGGCTCTCGGTTCAATCCCTAGATTTCTGTTTCATTTTTTAACAAGATTGTTACAGAGAGGAAAACTATGCTCGTGGATTATGTTTTAGTTTTTAACCAGCTTTCCATAGAGAAGTGAAACTATGCTCATTAACTCTTCCTGACCATGTCTTCCAAGAGGATAACGCTCTGGAAGGACACCATATCAAGGGACAAAAATCGATCATGGCTTCCAAGAGATCTTCACTGGATGGAAGAAGAATTCTCTGGAAGGAATAGATGTCGAGGGCCGTGACAGGGGTAAGGAGATCAGGCTCCAATATCCCTATCGAAGAGATCACCATGTCAACTACTAGATCCAAGTCATCTAAAGTTGAAGTCATGGGAGATAACACCACATAATTGACCTATGGCAGGGGTGAGACCGACTGCATATAAGATCCGTTTAGGGAGGTCATTGGGTTGATGGTCAAGTCAGGGCCAACAAACGAAAGTTGATCAATAGTCACCATTATTCCATCATGCAAGAAAGATATCACATGAAAAAGAGTGGACTGTTGGCCCTTGACCAAGTTTTGGGAGATACTTGGTCATATTTGACCATTTTTGGGACTTTGACGCCCTATTGAAGGAAGAGTTCAAGACGAAGAAGAGATCATGGGATCTTGGCCCACTTTGGGTCCTTTTTGGGTTTGGGGGATAATGTAATGGGATTGGGATGTCGACCCATGGGTTTACCCATGCTTAGGCCCAATTTTGTAAATGTATAAGAAGAAGTCTAGGCTATATAAGAAGAGGCTAAAAATCAAAGTTAGTAGTGGCTTAGTGCTAAGAGTTGATCTATGTGATAAACTTGCAGAGCTGAGTGCAAGTATTTTAAGTGTTGAGTGCACAGATTGTAAGGAGGCTCTGTGCTAGATCTATTGGAAAATACTGAGAGGGGGGGGGTGAATCAGTATTTGAGCTATCAATCAATTTTTAACTTTTCTTTTACTGAAAAATCTTAGTCTACTTTATAGAGATCAATTGTTGTATATTCTTATGAAAACAGTAGTGCATCCCGAGATCTTATTATGGATTTCTTCATTCGTCAAATGTCTTTTAAACAGTAAATCAACAAAATAAACTAACACAGATGAGTAGCACACATGAACACCAGGATTTAAGGT
>SNQJ01S0105382.1:28663-40763 GCA_010110895.2 Picea sitchensis
GATGGGCACAAATCATTTGAGTGTTCAAAGAAAAAGAAGGACATCGGAGAAGCTCACATCGCTGAAGCGCAGAGGCGTGATGTTGAGACTGAAGATGCAGAAAGCGGAAGATCGCTTGGGATGCACAAAGTTCTCTTAACACCCGAGAAGGAGGTGGAGAGTTCAGCTCAAAGAAGCAAACTGTTCAGAACCGCATGGAAAACCAAAGAAAAGAAATGCAAGGTCATTGTGGACAGTGGTAGCACAGATAGTCTCGTTTCAACTGAGATGGTGGAGAAACTAGAGCTGGAGACAACTGATCACCCGAGTCCATATAAAGTTTCATGGCTACAGAAGGGACATCAGGTGAGTGTCACCAAACAATGTTTAGTTGAATTCAAGATAGGTGGGTATAATGATAAGATTCTATGTGATGTCATTCCCATGGATGTATGTCATTTATTGCTGGGTAGACCATGGCAATATGACAGAAATGTGGTTCATGACGGGAGAATGAACACATATACTTTGGAGAAGGATGGGAGGACACACAGGTTGCTTCCGATAAAGGATAAAGAGATGAAACTGGAAGTAAGAAATATGATACTTCTCATGAGTGGGAAGGAGCTGCTTACAGAGATGGAGAGAAAAGAAGATCCACAATTCTTTGTTGTCAGAAAGTCGAGGATTGTTCTGACTAGCACTAGAGTGGATGACTTACCAGATGAGATTCAGGAACTGTTGGGAGAGTTCGCTGACATCATCGTGGATGAATTACCTCATTCATTACCACCGATGAGAAGAGTGAGTCACCACATAGACCTCATACCAGGAGCCAGTTTGCCAAACAAAGCTGCATACAGGTTGACACCGTTGGAAAATGAGGAGGTCAAGAATCAAGTACAGGATTTGTTGGACAAAGGATTGGTCAAGGAAAGCTTGAGTCCGTGTATTGTTCCGACAGTACTAAGTCCAAAGAAAGATGGAGGCTAGAGAATGTGTACAGACTCTAGAGCGATAAACAAAATTACCATCAGGTACAGGTTTCCATAGCCGAGAATGGATGATCTGATGGATTGCCTGAGTGGGGAAAATTATTTCTTGAAGATTGATCTGAAAAGCGGATATCACCATATTCGCATGAGGGAAGGTGATGAGTGGAAGACAACATTCAAGACAAACGAAGGTTTGTATGAATGGCTGGTCATGCCGTTTGGTTTGACAAATGCGTCGAGCACATTCATGAGACTGATGAATGAAGTCCTGAGGGAGTTCATCCGGAAATTTGTCTTCGTATATCTGGACGATATACTATTTTTTAGTAAGACAAAGGCTGAACATTTGAAACATTTGGCCATTGTGATGAGGAAGCTACAGCAGGAGAAGCTGTTGATAAATATGAAGAAGTCCTCATTTATGTAGACAGAGCTCATTTACTTGGGTTTTGTCATATCGGCGAATGAGTTGAAGATGGATCCAAGTAAGGTGGAAGTGATCAAAAATTGGCCATCACCAAGAAATGTTTTCGAGGTGAGAAGTTTCTATGGTTTGGCTAGTTTCTACCGAAAATTCATCAGGAATTTTAGTGGGATTAGCACAGCAATGATGGACACAGTGAAGAAGCGACATAAAATTTTTCATTGGACAGCGGAGGCTGAGAAGAGCTTCAATCTTTTGAAGCGAAAGATCACAGAGCAACCAGTGTTGGTGTTGTCGGATTTCCAGAAGACATTTCAACTGAAATGTGATGCCAGCGGATATGCCATAGGAGCAGTCTTAAGTCAGGAGGACAGACCAGTTGCATATTTCAGTGAGAAGATGCATGAAGCAAAGCTGAAATACTCCACGTATGATAAGGAGTTTTATGCTATCATCCAGGCATTAAAGAAGTGGAGGCATTACTTGATCCCAAAAGAATTTGTATTGTACAGCGATAATCATGCATTGCAGTTTGTGAGTCAATAGGAGAAGTTGAATCAGAAACATGCAAAATGGGTAGAGTATATGCAGAATTTCAGGTTTGTGATCAAACACATTTCAGGAACTGCTAACAAAGTGGCTGATGCTTTGAGCAAGAAATTTTTGTTGCTGCAGGAGTTCCAAGTCAAAACATTGGGTTTTGAAAATCTCAGGGATATGTACGCAGGGGATGCAGATTTCGGGAAAGCTTATGAAGCAGCTGAGAATCCAGTTCTCAGGGATCGGAGCCCATGGATAGACTACATGATCCAGGAAGGATTGTTGTTCAGAGGCAATCAACTGTGTATTCCAGATTGCTCCATGAGGGAGAATTTGTTGAAGGAAAAACACAGCGGAGGCTTGGCAGGGCATTTTGGTCACCATAAAACATTCGCAAAGCTGAGCGAATCATATTTTTGGCCGGGCATGCGAGCATATGTCAAAAGGTTTGTTGATAGATGCAGGATTTTCCAGCATTCGAAGGGGCGAAAACAGAATGCAGGTTTTTATCAGCCATTGCCCATACCAGAAAAACCATGGGAGGCAATTAGCATGGATTTTGTGTTGGGTTTGCCAAGGACACAGAGAAGGTTTGATTCCATCTTTGTGGTGGTAGACAGGTTTTCGAATATGGCACATTTTATTCCATGTCAGAAGACCAGTGATGCGACTCACATCGCGAATTTGTTTTTCAAGGAGATCGTTAGACTTCATGGATTGTCGAGAAGCATAGTCTCGGACAGGGATACGAAATTCATAGGCCATTTCTGGAGGACGCTATGGAAGAAGCTAGGAACTAACTTGGCGTTTAGTTTAGCTTACCATCCTCAGACAGATGGATAGACAGAGGTGGTGAACATAAGTCTGGGAGATTTGCTGAGAAGCTTGGGGACAAAGCACCACAGCAGTTGGGACCAGATATTACCATAGGCAGAGTTTGCATACAACGATTCAGTGAATCAGAGTACAGGGAAGAGTCCATTTCAGATTGTGTATGGGACACAACCGAGGGGAGTTTCTGAACTCAGGGGGTCAGAACAGACTGCTACTAGTAGCGCTAGTTTAGGAGAATTTGTTGAGGCAATGAAAGAACTTCACAGCAAGGTGAAGCAACGACTGATTGATTCAAATCAGGAGTACAAGCGCAGAGTAGATTAGCATCGGAGACAACTTCAGTTCGAAGTTGGTGATATAGTTCTGGCACACTTGAGGAAAGAAAGGTTCTCGAGGGGAACATATAATAAGCTCAAGATGAAGAAGATTGGACCCTGCAGAGTCCTGAAGAAATTCAGAGAAAATGCATATGAAATTGAATTGTCGGATGACATCGAAATATCTCTGATATTCAATGTTGCATATTTATACCCATATAGGGATGGGGAAGCAGGAGCTAAGAGTGATGAACAACCAGAAGTCCAGTGGCAGAAGCAGATGTCGATTGCAGAGAAACTGCAGATGGAATGCATATTGGACAAGCGAGTGGGAAGAAAGACCAGACGAAAGAAGTATTTCACGTACCTGGTCAAATGGAAGAATCACCCAGTGGAAGACGCCAGCTGGGAGACTGAAGAGATGATACAGAAGCATGGACAGACCGTGCAGGAGCTCATGGACAGGAGCCCATGAAAATTTTCAAGCCGAGGAGTATGATGCAGGAGCATCGCCAATACATCAAGCGAGCCAGCACATCGAGCGAAAGACAGCTGGACAGCGCCAGCACAAATTTTGAAACACCTTGATATTGTTGCGCCAAATATTAATGTGTGGATTTAATGAAGCGCACTTTGTAATTGTAATGGACCTTGAGCGGATAAGCTCTCGTCCTTAGGTAGATGAGTCATTTAATAGATTTAATGTAAAGTAGATAGAATATTTAATTGTAGATTTGATAGCTTAGATCTCGAGAGGGAAATGGGATATAGACACCCTCCTTTGTACATTGTATCATTATCAAGCATTCAGAAGAAAAAAAAAAAAGAGCAAGCAGAGAACTTTGTAGAGAACATTCCATCTACAGATATTGAAATAATAAGAAGAAAGCTTTGATTCAATTCCATGGCTATGTGTCTATTCTCTGTGTGTTAATGTTATGCTCCTGAATGTTTGTTCTATGGTTATGCATTTTCTTTGTATATGCTGTGCATGTGGTTTCATGTTTCGAAAATGAAGTCTGAAAGAAGAGTGAATGAGTTTCAATTGTTTCTCTAAGTGAGCCAGAAGATTCCTGTAAGGAGTGCAGTTGAATTTGTCCGCAAGTAGTGAGTGACTGCAGGGTTTACTTAGAGATAGCTTTTGTTCTCATCTCTTCGAAGGTGCAGATAGGTGTAGTGCCGTGCAAAGAGTGCGCAGGCCAAGTGAAGTCTCAGAGTTGCGATTATGAGCAAAGAGTTGAAGGATTTCTGCTGCAAGGAGTGCGCAGGATCAAAGGCTTCATCACTTAGTCGTGATCGAAGATTTTCCGCAAGAAGTGCGTGCAAGAGTTTCTTCCTGAGGAATTTGAAGTCATGAAAGCTCAGGAGAGATAGGCCTTTAAGTTCGTTGAAGGACCGGGACAGAAGTCGAGTGAGCAGGTTGAGAAGAAGCGTCACGGGTTGACGAACAAGTCTCGTGGAGAGACACTTCTCGTTCACGGATTGCGCGAGAAGAAGAGTGGACGGTCGGTATTCTCCATGGAGAATCTACGAGAATCCGAGAGTCGTTGGATCACTCGGAGTCGCCGGAAGGTTACAGTGCAAGGGTGGTGAAGGTTTGAAGCTCAGAAGGTCTGGAGCCGTCGATCGGGATCACGAGGAACAGGGTTCTACTCGTGGATCGGCATATCAGGAGTTCGTGAGGTAAGACTCCTAATATTTCGTAACAGAATTTGCGATATAGCGAGACACGATATTCTGATGGTGACGTAAGCCATGTGGGGCCGCCAGACTAGTGGAAGACAGGTGGTGGAAGCAGAAATCTCGCGAGCTCAGGACTCAGGAGTTGGAGGACCGAGTGTTGGGAGTCGTGGGAAGCGAAGTGGCGAGGAAACGAGGTTGCGAATATCGGCACTTCGGCACCTCGGGTATCGGACGTTGGAGAACCAAAAAGTTGGCATAGTGGGCAGCGAGATTGCGAGTGCATGAGGACGCGATAGATCCGAAGTTCCGGCAGGGGGAAAATTCAGGGAGTTTACTGACGCGTCGGGTCTCGGAGATTTGAGAGCCCAGAACTCAACTTTGAACTCGCGAAACTGCGAGTTCCGATTTCCCAAATAAATAGAAAGAGGGGAAGTCACGCGAAGGAACTGTGGGTGTAGATCTTCCTATTGGAAGATAGAAGAGCATTGGCGCTCTTCGGGCCGAGGGAAAGAAGGTCATGTGAGTAGGCGAGGATTTATCGGAGGAGGTAGCTCGTGCTTGCCTCAAGTGTGGTATCAAAGCCGGAAGATTCTCTGTTTTCTGTAACAGAGAGAAAGAGAATTCGCCATGCAGCCCAGGAGGGAAAGACAATCGCCCGACCCAAAAGATAGAGAGGTGCGAAGAAGAGGTAGGTCGGCAGGGAATGCAAAAATGGAGAGGTAGCAAGGCTTGAGGAGATGGAGACAGCGCAGAGACGTGGAGTCGGCGCTGGAGAGTTCAGTGATTCTGATGTGGAAGAGGAAGCTGGACATGATGAAGGAGAGGTCACAACAGAGGATGCATCGAACGAGCGATTGATCAAAGCTATCGCCAGGATGGGTGCGATCGCGAAAATGGACATTCCAGTCTACGAGGGGAATCTAGATGCAGAAGAGCTGCTAGATTGGATCAGGGCTCTTGACACCTACTTTGATTTTGAAGATATCGAAGAGGATAAGAAAGTCAGGCATGTTGTCACGTGCTTGAAAGGACATGCCGCATTATGGTGGGACGAGCTACAAGCAGATCGACGCTGCAAAGGCAAGCAAAAGATCAAAAGCTGGGATCGAATGATCGCGAAGATGAAGGCGAAGTTCATCCCAAGGGACTATCAAATCACTCTATTCAGGAGAATGCAGAACCTGAGGCAGAAGTTGATGACGGTGAAAGAGTACACCGAAGAATTCTATCGACTGAACATCAGAGCAGGTCATTGGGAGAGAGATGATGAAAAAGTTGCCAGATATCTGAATGGTCTGAGACACGACATTCAGGATGAGTTGAGCCTGGTAACCATTAGGATGGTAGAGGATGCTTACCAGATGGCTCTGAAAGCCGAGGAGAAGCTGAGCAGTAAGCAAGGTCAGTGAGGGCGAGGCAGAGGTCAGCCCAGAGGCAAGGCAGTTGCCCAGGAGAAATTCCAGAAGCCCAAGGAGGGATGGAAGAAAACTCAGGGTAAGATTGAGAGAGGTGGAATCTCACAGCGAGGACAGCCACAGGTTGAGCAGAGAGGACAGCATAATGAACAACGAGGAGATTATGCTGACGCGAACACTTTTCCTCATACCAGAGGTAGGGTAAGAGGCCGAGGTGGACTAATCACATGCTTCACGTGTGGAAAGGATGGGCACAAATCATTTGAGTGTTCAGAGAAAAAGAAGGACATCGAAGAAGCTCACATCACTGAAGCGCAGAGGTGTGATGCTGACACTGAAGATGCAGAAAGCGGAAGATCGCTTGGGATGCACAAAGTTGTCTTAACACCCGAGAAGGAGGTGGAGAGTTCAACTCAAAGAAGTAGACTATTCAGAACTGCATGCAAAACCAAAGACAAGAAATGCAAGGTCATTGTGGACAGTGGTAGCACAGATAATCTCGTTTCGACCAAGATGGTGGAGAAACTAGAGCTGCAGACAACTGATCACCCGAGTCCATATAAAGTTTCATGGTTGCAGAAGGGACATCAGGTGAGTGTCACCAAACAGTGTTTAGTTGAATTCAAGATAGGTGGGTATAATGATAAGATTCTATGTGATGTTATTCCCATGGATGTATGTCATTTATTGCTGGGTAGACCATGGCAATATGACAGAAATGTGGTTCATGACGGGAGAATGAACACATATACTTTGGAGAAGGACGGGAGGACACACAGGTTGCTTCCGATAAAGGATAAAGAGATGAAACCGGAAGTAAGCAATACAATACTTCTCATGAGTGGGAAGGAGCTGCTTACAGAGATGGAGAGAAAAGAAGATCCACAATTCTTTGTTGTCAGAAAGCTGAGGATTGTTCTAACTAGCACTAGAGTGGATGACTTACCAGATGAGATTCAGGAACTACTGGGAGAGTTCGCTGACATCATCGTGGATGAATTACCTCATTCATTACCACCGATGAGAAGAGTGAGTCACCACATAGACCTCATACCAGGAGCCAGTTTGCCGAACAAAGTTGCGTACAGGTTGACACCGCTGGAAAATGAGGAGGTCAAGAATCAAGTACAGGATTTGTTGGACAAAGGATTGGTCAGGGAAAGCTTGAGTCCGTGTGTTGTTCAGACAGTACTAAGTCCAAAGAAAGATGGAGGCTCGAGAATGTGTACAGACTCCAGAGCGATAAACAAATTTACCATCAGGTACAGGTTTCCACTGTCGAGAATGTATGATCTGATCGATTGCCTGAGTGGGGCAAATTATTTCTCGAAGATTGATCTAAAAAGTGGATATCACCATATTCGCATGAGGGAAGGTGATGAGTGGAAGACAAACGAAGGTTTGTATGAATGGTTGGTCATGCCGTTTGGTTTGACAAACGTGCCGAGCACATTCATGAGACTGATGAATGAAGTCCTAAGGGAGTTCATCAGGAAATTTGTGGTCGTATATTTGGACGATATACTGATTTTTAGTAAGACAAAGGCTGAACATTTGAAACATTTGGCCATTGTGATGAGGAAGCTACAGCAGGAGAAGCTGTTGATAAATATGAAGAAGTCCTCATTTATGTAGACAGAGCTCATTTACTTGGGTTTTGTCATATCGGCGAATGAGCTGAAGATGGATCCAAGTAAGGTGGAAGTGATCAAAAATTGGCCATCATCGACAAATGTTTTTGAGGTGAGAAGTTTCTATGGTTTGGCTAGTTTCTACTAAAAATTCATCAAGAATTTTAGTGGGATTAGTGCAGCAATGATGGACACAATGAAGAAGCGACATAAAATTTTCATTGGACAGCGGAGGCTGAGAAGAGCTTCAATCTTTTGAAGTGAAAGATCACAGAGCAACCAGTGTTGGTGTTGTCGGATTTCCAGAAGACATTTCAAGTGAAATGTGATGCCAGCGGATATGCCATAGGAGCGGTCTTAAGTCAGAAGGACAGACCAGTTGCATATTTCAGTGAGAAGCTGGATGAAGCAAAGCTGAAATACTCCACGTATGATAAGGAGTTTTATGCTATCATCCAGGCATTAAAGAAGTGGAGGCATTACTTGATCCCAAAAGAATTTGTATTGTACAGCGATAATCATGCATTGCAGTTTGTGAATCAATAGGAGAAGTTGAATCAGAAACATGCAAAATGGGTAGAGTATATGCAGAATTTCACGTTTGTGATCAAACACATTTTAGGAACTACTAACAAAGTGGTTGATGCTTTGAGCAGGAAATGTTTGTTGCTGTAGGAGTTCCGAGTCAAAACATTGGGTTTTGAAAATCTCAGGGATATGTACACAGGGGATACAGATTTCGGGGAAGCTTATGAAGCAGCTGAGAATCTAGTTCTCAGGGATCGGAGCCCATGGATAGACTACATGATCCAGGAAGGATTGTTGTTTAGAGGCAATCAACTGTGTATTCCAGATTGCTCCATGAGGGAGAATTTGATGAAGGAAAAACACAGCGGAGGCTTGGCAGGGCATTTTGGTCACGATAAAACATTCGCAAAGCTGAGCGAATCATATTTTTGGCCGAGCATGTGAGCAGATGTCAAAAGGTTTGTTGATAGATGCAGGATTTGCAGGCATTCGAAGGGGCGAAAACAGAATACAGGTTTTTATCAGCCATTGCCCATACCAGAAAAACCATGGGAGGCGATTAGCATGGATTTTGTGTTGGGTTTGCCGAGGACACAGAGAAGGTTTGATTCCATCTTTGTGGTGGTAGATAGGTTTTCGAAGATGGCACATTTTATTCCATGTCAGAAGACCAGCGATGCGACTCACATCGCGAATTTTTTTTTCAAGGAGATCGTTAGACTTCATGGATTGCCGAGAAGCATAGTCTCGGATAGGGATACGAAATTCATAGGCCATTTCTGGAGGACGCTATGGAAGAAGCTAGGAACTAACTTGGCGTTTAGTTCAGCTTACCATCCTCAGACAAACGGACAGACAGAGGTGGTGAACAGAAGTCTGGGAGATTTGCTGAGAAGCTTGGTGACAGAGCACCACAACAGTTGGGACCAGATATTACCACAGGCAGAGTTTGCATACAATGATTCAGTGAATCGGAGTACAGGGAAGAGTCCATTTCAGATTGTGTATGGGACACAACCGAGGGGAGTTTCTGAACTCATGGGGTCAGAACAAACTGCTACTAGCAGCGCTAGTGCAGGAGAATTTGCTAAGGCAATGAAAGAACTTCACAGCAAGGTGAAGCAGTGACTGATTGATTCAAATCAGGAGTACAAGTGCAGAGCAGATCAGCATCGGAGACAACCTCAGTTCGAAGTTGGTGATCTAGTTCTGGCACACTTGAGGAAAGAAAGGTTCCCAAGGGGAACATATAATAAGCTCAAGATGAAGAATATTGGACCCTGCAGAGTCCTGAAGAAATTCGGAGAAAATGCATATGAAATTGAATTTCCGGATGACATCGGAATATCTCCGATATTCAATGTTGTAGATTTATACCCATACAGGGATGGGGAAGCAGGAGCTGAGAGTGATGAACAGCCAGAAGTCCAGTGGCGGAAGCAGATGTCGATTGCAGAGAAACCGCAGATGGAATGCATACTGGACAAGCGAGTGGGAAGAAAGACCAGACGAAAGCAGTATTTCACATACCTGGTCAAATGGAAGAATCACCCAGTGGAATACGCCAGCTGGGAGACTGAAGCGATGATACAGAAGCATGGATAGACCGTGCAGGAGCTCATGGACAGGAGCCCATGAAAATTTTCAAGCCGAGGAGTATGATGCAGGAGCATCGCCAATACATCAAGTGAGCCAGCACATCGAGCGGAAGACAGCTGGACAGCGCCAGCACAAATTTTGAAACACCTTGATATTGTTGCGCCAAATATTAATGTGTGGATTTAATGAAGCGCACTTTGTAATTGTAATGGACCTTGAGCGGATAAGCTCTCGTCCTTAGGTAGATGAGGCATTTAATAGATTTAATGTAAAGTAGATAGAATATTTAATTGTAGATTTGATAGCTTAGAGCTCGAGAGGGAAACGGGATATAGACACCCTTTTTTGTACATTGTATCATTATCAAGCATTCAAAAGAAAAAGAAAAAAAGAGCAAGCAGAGAACTGTGTAGAGAACATTCCATGTACAGATATTGAATTAATAAGAAGAAATCTTTGATTCAATTCCATGGCTATGTCTCTATTCTCTGTGTGTTAATGTTATGCTCATGAATGTTTGTTCTCTGGTTATGCATTTGCTTTGTATATGTTGTGCATGTGGTTTCATGTTTCGAAACTGAAGTCTGAAAGAAGAGTGAATGAGTTTCAATTGTTTCTCTAAGTGAGCCAGAAGATTCCTGCAAGGAGTGCAGTTGAATTTGTCGCCAAGGAGTGTGTGACTGCAGGGTTTACTTAAAGATAGCTTTTGTTCTCATCTCTTTGAAGGTGCAGATAGGCGCAGTGCCGTGCAAAGAGTGTGCAGGCCAAGTGAAGTCTCAGAGTTGCGATTATGAGCAAAGAGTTGAAGGATTTCTGCTTCAAGGAGTGCGTAGGATCAAAGGCTTCATCACTTAGTTGTGATCGAAGATTTGCCGCAAGAAGTGCGTGCAAGAGTTTCTTCCTGAGGAATTTGAAGTCATGAAAGCTCAGGAGAGATAGGCCTTTAATTTCTTTGAAGGATCGGGACAGAAGTCGAGTGAGCAGGTTGAGAAGAAGCGTCATGGGTTGACGAATAGGTCTCGTGGAGAGGCACTTCTCGTTCGCGTATTACACGAGAAGAAGAGTGGACGGTCAGTATTCTCCGTGGAGAATCTGCGAGAATCCGAGAGTCGTTGAATCTCTCGGAGTTGCCGGAAGGTTACAGTGCAAGGGTGGTGAAGGTTCGAAGCTCAGAAGGTCTGGAGCCGTCGATCGGAATCACGAGGAATAGGGTTCTACTCATGGATCGGCATATCAGGAGTTCGTGAGGTAAGTCTCCTAATATTTCGTGACAGAATTTGCGATAGGGCGAGAAGCGATATTCCGACGGTGATGTAAGCCGTGTGGGGCCGCCAGATTAGTGGAAGATAGGTGGTGGAAGCAGAAATCTCACGAGCTCGAGACTCGGGAGTTGGAGGACCGAGTGTTGGGAGTCGTGGGAAGCAAAGTGGTGAAGAAACGAGGTTGCGAATATCGGCACTTCGGCACCTCGGGTATCGGACGTTGGAGAACCAAAAAGTTGGCATAGCGGGCAGCGAGATTGCCAGTGCGCGAGGCCGCGATAGAGCTGAAGTTCCAGCAGGGGGAAAAGTCAGCGAGTTGACTGACGCGTCGGGTCTCGGGGATTCGAGAGCCCAGAACTCAACTTTGAACTCGCGAAACTGCGAGTTCCGATTTCTCGGATAAATAGGAGGGGAAGTTGTGCGAAGGAACTGTTGGTGTAGATCTTCCGATTGGAAGATAGAAGAGCATTGGCGCTCTTCGGGCCGAGGGAAAGAAGGTCCTGTGAGCAGGTGAGGAGTTGTCTGAGGAGGTAGCTCACACTTGCGTCACCTTGCCCCGTCCAACCTCCCTGAAGTAGAAGTAGAATGATGGAACCACTATCACACTATCACTATGAGATATACCATTGTAAATTTGTACCAATAAACCTAAACCATGCATCAAATTGTACCTCAACCTATAATCAACATGTACCATAAACAAGTGCATCAACCATGCACCAACATGTACCATAAACAAGTGCATCAACCATGCACCAAGTATGTACCAATCATGTATCAAGTACTCATCAATATGTACCAACATCATCAACTATACACCTCATGTATGTGCCAACTCATCAACTACTTGTCTCAACCATGTACCCAACTTGTACCTCAACCAAAATCCCTCA
>SNQJ01S0105382.1:59818-71859 GCA_010110895.2 Picea sitchensis
AATGTATCATAAAGTTTGCAATTACATCTAAGTATGTGGTTGAAGTAACATGTGATGTGGTGCCACTAGAAACATGTGGAATGGTCTTAGGTAGCCCTTATTTATATGATCACAAAGCAATCTTCTACAGGGAACATAGTCAACATCACTTAACTAAAGAAGGCAATGAATACGTTGTGCATGTTCATCATATCAAAGCAAATCAATCTCTTGTCACAATGGAACAACTAAAGAAGAAAGCTTATGCAAGCAATACACCTATAATTGTGCCAAGTAAAGCAGTTGATCTTAAGCATGAACATGAGATGGTTGTAGAATGGAAATTCAATAATACTTTGCTTCAAGATAAGTTAATGTCGTGCAAGCAAATCAAACATATTGGTTTAGCTTCAGTCATATTTCTGATGTTATCACCGCTAATGTTTTCTACATGGATGGTAGTGGATTCAAGAAGATGTGAACGAGTTCAAGTGGCTAACAATATGATTTCAGTTTTCATGGTTATTATGAAATTGATTATGATTCAATAGGTGCATAGGATAGAGTTTAAAGACAAAGGAAAAGTGGGGTGGCCTATCCCGCACTTGATGACTGGTTAATATCTTTTTGGAGGAACAAAAGGTCTTAGTGGGGAGGCGTGATCCAAATGGATCCAGGAAGGCCTAAATTTCAAAGTTCTTGGAATCAGACGAAACTAGAACCATTGTGTCGGGATCGTCGTGTCGATTCTGGCCATATATTTTTTTTCAAAAATGGACACCCTATGTGAAAGTTATTGCATTCTCATTGATTTCCCAAACAAGACAAAAAAGTCAAAAAGTCAACAGTCAAGAGACCGTACTGCTGACGTTAGAAATACGTTAGCATGAAGTGGCAGGTGACGTCATCATGATGTCAACAGGGACATGTGGCAGCACCTGGAGGTGACGTGTGTCACTCATTTTTTGTGTTTTCAAGGCTGAGTTGGACTTGTAAACTTTTGACACGTGACATTGTACAAAAGTGACACGTAGTTGTATGGACGTTGACGTGGAAATAGGTGGAATATTCTAGGTATGACACGTGTCTGTACGGACGTGATGTGGCACCAAAAACAACATGACACATGGCAGGTATGGTAGTGACATGAAAGGATGACAGGTCGACATGTGGCGTATGGGCTGACTATGCAGCTCACTGGGCAGTTGACTGTGCACTTACTATACAGGTGATTGGGTCGATGACTAGATTTTATGGTCCAATCACAGGGTGACATGTGGCCCAATCACAAGGTGCCATGTGGCACCCCGAACTTGGCCAAGGTTGTCTGGTCAAAAAATTTGTTACTATCTCTGCAAGATTCGAGCTCGAGACATCCTTCATAGGCAATGTCCTAACTACCACGAGGTGGCCACCAAGGCTGATTTGTTTCTTGTTTATACATGTGGTAGTTAATTTATTTGAATTTTATGTTGCGGGGTTTTGGGGATTATCCCTAGTCAACGAAGGGCTAGCCTGACCGACCAGGTGCTAGACTGGGAGTAGTTTGACGATGCAGGTGTACACCAGCCTGAGGACATATGACCACACACATGGGACCAAGGGTCTAGGACTAGGGCATAGGCACCTAGCTCCTTGCCACATAGATAGTCCATAAGACCAGTGGCCCGAGGAAAGGGGGCTCAGGTGCATTTTTCCCAAATATGGATTTTTAAACTATATTATTGGATTTTTTGGGCTTTATTATGCTGATTTTGGTGGATTTTTCCCATTATTGGGGGATCTGGAGCCCGATTTGAGGCCAGATCTTGGGAGGAAGTTGGGAGGAGAATCCCAAATCAGATCCTACATCAACCAGAGATCTTTGACAGCATGGGGAGGTTCAGAAACAACATAATGCTGAATAATTTGAAAGCTTAAGCCATTTTTATGTAGGGAAGCCATTAAGGAAGAAACTTTGGAGGCCATTTTTCGGCAGTTACGGTGAATCTTTTTCAGTGCCATCAGTTGTGTTGGATTCTTGAGGTTGAGAAGAACACAACTAGAACAGTTTTTAATCCATTTGGGAAACTTCTGATGCAATTTTGCATCATTTAAGATTAATAAGAAAGCCTCCCCCGCTGAGACAAAGGCCCGAAGACGTAGGCAATCTTCCTGAACTCCGTTAACAATCTTGGTGTTATGGTTTGTTGTTCTTAATGTTTATTTTTTGTTTTGTATTCTTTATGATGTCTACAACATTCTTTCATTAATATCTCCTTCCTCATTTAAGTTTTTGAATGGTAATTTAACACATCCTTAAAACTCAACCAAGTCTTTAAAACATCATTTTCGGATCAGTTTCCCATCGAGGTTGAAAGCCTTTGTATCTGGATCCCAAAAGTTCACCAACATTTGTAACAGCCTCACTTGAGCCCTCATCCCTTTGAGAGCCCAAAACTTGAAAACCCCACATCTTTTTAATGCTAGTTAGGCCCCTAGATCTCTTCCCACTACAACAACAACTTCCTCATGCTCTCTTTCCCTCCATTCAAGTACCATCCTATAAGAAAAATCCATTTTTTGAGTCAAATTTCCTTAAAAAAACAAGATGTGGACTTGTGCGTGAGATGCAATGTACACAATCATGTATAGGGTTTTATATACACGGTATTTTTTGCTAACACTCATGTATAGTGTTGCGTATATGCGACCTGATGAACTACAACCCGCGTACAACCTAATTCCTAATTTTTTCATTAAAAAACTCAAAAAATGAGACCTAATGTAAAATTCTAATCCACTAGAAATGAAGAGGAGGGAAAGACTACTTACTTGGTCCAGACCATTGTCAATTACGTCGCTCGTAGCTGCTGCAATCGGCACTTGAAGATCGTGGACAAATTGGTCCAAAATGCACCATGTGGGTAAAAAACTCAAATGGTATAGTAAATTTGGTTATTTTTTACTATTTATAGAAAACATTTACCCACTTTGTATAGTTTTTACTAATTTTTCGACCTAATGGACTAATAGTGTAGTGGGTGGAGTTGGTTTTGGTGGTTTTATCCAGGGATTCTTGCAGTTTCCAATGTTATGTCGATCGTTCGTAACTTTGGTGGGTATTTTCTTTGACCAACATATAGGATAGGTCGTTCGTCCATTTTGCATTTTGACGCAGGGCGTGCCACCCAGACACGTCCGCTCACAGGATCTCTTCCGTTCTCGGCCCGAAGAACTTTAAAGCTCTTCAAGTTCCCTATCGGGAATTTTCCTCACCCACAGCAGCTCTCCAAAAGATCTCCCTAAATAATCGGGAAATCGGACTTCGCAATTTCGTGAGTCTTGTGGTCGAGTATTTTGGGATTCTCAAAACCCCGAACCCCGACGTAAGTCAATGCTGACCTTTTACCTCACTATCGGGGTTTTTCCTATTGGGATTTTGGCATTTGTGATGTTCAAAACAACTCGCCTCACCAATCCCAGATCCCCGATACATTCCCCTGCTGCCTTAGCCTCCAGGCTAAGCCTTGTGTCCACGCGACCACTCCTTATATGACCACAGTCATATCCCTCCTCAGGGTTTCGCGGTTCGCGATTCCAAAATGCACAACCAACTTGTCGCCAGGATCCCCGATATTCCGATGATCTAAACGTCGATGGATGACTTCCTTGCCACCTATCCTCCACTAATTCCACTGTGGCCCCACACTGTTAGCCTATCGGGAAATCACGTTTTGGAGTTTCGCGACTCCTGATTCAACGTTTTCTTGGTACTCAGGATCCCCGATATCCCGAACCCCGACTCCTTTTTCTGATCTTCTGACGCGTGTCCGCCCTAAGATCCATGGCCAGGACTTCGTCGGTGTTTTGAGACTTTTGATGTCCCAACTCTCTCGTCCTCAGGAACCCCGATACGCCGATTCCCGACTCTCTCTGAATTCCTGACACCTGCCTTCCCGAACGGACGGTTCAGATTATGCCGGAGTCTCAACTATGGACTTCCCCTGACCTCCTATCCATGGGACTTCTGATTTCCCAGACTCCTGACGCCTCGATCTCCACCACGTGTCTAACTGACGGATGACCCAGATCTTCCCCGAGCTTTGGGGTTTCAAATGTCGAAAGACCTTCGACCACGGGAATACCGATCCTTCGAATCCCGATGGTAGCTCTTGTCCAACTCCTCTTAGATCCGACGGATGATGGGTAACTGATCCACGATCCCATGGTTCACGACTCCTGGGGCTTGAACTCCCAACGTGACTGTAGCCTCCTTTCTTCTTTGGTAGATCCCACGGCTGACGAGATTTTGCCAATCTCCTCCACAAGATCCTAACCGTCTATCTTCCTCTTGGATATCTTCTACGAGTGAACCCAGTATTTCTTTATGAAAGTTGGTCCTCCTACGCGTAAATTTGTAGCGCCTGTTCAAACACTCCACGGAACAGCCTCTCTGTGCTTCTTCTTGACAAACATGAAAGCCTTATTCCTCCTGAGCTTTTTCACACGTTCAACCTCAAAGAGGGTTCTTGCACGCACTCCTTGCGGCAGTTCTCAAACACCTCTAGTGTAGAGTTCTTTTGACTCTGCACACACCTGCAGCAGCAGTCCTTCAATACTTCGCTCAGTTTCACGACTGAGACTCTCCTTAGCCCGCGCACTCCTTGCACGGCCCCTATAACCTGAATTCACTTCTGGTTGAATGAGAATAAGAGTTAGACTATCCAAGCCTTCTATCAACGCACTCCTTGCGGACGACTTCAACTGCACTCCTTGCAGGAATCCTTGCTCAGATAGAGAAACAATTGTAACTCATTTCACTTCCTCTCAGACTTCAATCTCAACACACAAAATCATATACACAACATAATAGTAAATGCATAACAGGAAGTAATTACTCATGAGTATATTGTTCAACATACACACACAGAGAACAAACAAAACTCCATGAATTTGAATTTACTCTTCTATTTATCCAAATAACTATACATGGGTGTTTCTGCACAGTTTTCTGCTTCTCTTCTCCATGCTCTTGATTCTTCTAACTCTTCCCTGAATTATGTTACAATGCATAATGAGGGTGTCTATATCCGTTTTCCCTCTTTCTTCTAAAACTATCTAATCTAATATTAAATTCTATCTACCTACATTTACTGTTATAAATGCCTCCATCTACTTCAGACGAGAGCGGGGCGCTCAAGGTCTGATTACATTTTACCAAGGCACCTTCATTAAATGATCTCATTTATGTTTGGCACATCAACTTCAAGGGAAAATTCAAAAATATTTTGGTTGGGTCTGCCCAGCTGTCCTTTGTCTTCTGCGTTGGCTCGCTTGACGTGAGGGATGCTCCTGCATCATACTCCCTCGCTTGAAAATTTTCATGGGCTCTTGTCCATGAGCTCCTGCACGGTTTGTCCATGCTTCAGAATTTCTGCTTCAGTCTCCCAACTGGCATCTTCAACTGGATGGCCCTTCCACTTGACCAAATATTCAAAATATTCTTTCCTTCTGGTTTTCTTACCCACTCGTTTATCCAGTATCTGCTCCATCTGTGGCTTCTCTGCAACTGTCATCTGCTTCTTCCACTGAACCTCTGGTTGTTCATCACTTGTTCCTGCTTCCCCAGCTTTGTATGGATACAAATCTGAGACGTTGAATATCGGAGAAATTCCGATCCCATCCGGTAATTCAAGCTCATAAGCATTCTGCCCCATTTTCTTCAAGACCTTGCATGGTCTAATTTTCTTCATCTTCAATTTATTGTACATTCCTCTCGGGAACCTTTCCTTCCTCAGATGTGCCAGAACCAAATCACCAACCTCAAACTGAAGTTGTCTTCTATGCTGATCGGCTCTGTGTTTATATTCTTGGCTTTATTTCAGCAACCGCTCCTTCACCTGGCTCTAAAGTTCTTTCATTGCCTCAGCAAATTCTTCTGCACTAGCGCTCCTAGTAGCAGTCTGCTCCGAATCTCTCAATTCAGAAACCCCTCTCAGTTGTGTGCCATATACAATGTGGAATGGACACAGACAATGGACTCTAGCCTGTGCTCCTGTTCACTAAGTCATTATAAGCAAACTTTGCCCGTGGCAATACCATTTCCCAACTGTTGTGGTGGTCTGTCACCAAGCTTCTTAGCAAGTCTCCCAGAATTTTGTTCACCACTTTCGTTTGCCCATCCGTCTGCGGATGATAAGCTGAACTAAACAACAAGTTAGTCCCCAGCTTCTTCCATAATGTCCTCCAAAAGTGCCCTAAGAACTTTGTATCCCTGTCCGAAACAATACTCTTTGGTAAGCCGTGAAGTCGAACGACTTCTTTGAAAAACAGATTTGCGATGTGAGTCGCATCACTGGTTTTCTGACATGGGATAAAATGTGCCATCTTGGAAAATCTATCCACTATGACAAATATCAAATCAAATCCTCTTTGTGCCCTTGGCAATCCCAATATGAAATCCATGCTAATTTTATCCCATGGCTTCTTAGGTATGGGCAATGGTTGATAAAAACCCGCATTTTGCTTCCTTCCCTTTGAATGCTGGCAAATTCTGCATCGGTCTACAAATCTCTTGACCTCTGCTCGCATCCCTGGCCAAAAGTATGACTTGCTCATCTTTGCAAATGTCTTATCATGACCGAAGTGTCCGGCCAATCCTCCACTGTGTTTTTTCTTCAGCAGATTCTCCCTCATGGAGAAATTTGGAATGCACAATTGATTGCCTCTGAACAATAATCCATCTTGGATCATATAGTCTGTCCAAGGGATTCTATCTCTGAGAATTGGATTCTCAGCTGCTTCATACGCCTCCTTAAAATTTTGGTCATCTACATACATGTCTCTGAGATCATCAAAGCCTAACGTCCGGACTTTAAACTCCTGCAACAGCAAACACTTCCTGCT
This sequence comes from Picea sitchensis, assembly GCA_010110895.2. Classification (NCBI taxonomy): domain Eukaryota; kingdom Viridiplantae; phylum Streptophyta; class Pinopsida; order Pinales; family Pinaceae; genus Picea; species Picea sitchensis. The sequence continues at coordinate 66,686 of SNQJ01S0105382.1, forward strand.
CAAAGCATCAACAACTTTGTTAGCAGTACCAGAAATATGTTTTATCACAAATGTGAAATTTTGCATGTATTCAACCCATTTAACATGCCTCTGATTCAACTTCTCCTGTTGAGTCACAAATTGTAATGCATGGTTATCACTATATAAAACAAATTCCTTCGGAATCAAATAGTGCCTCCATTTTTTCAATTCCTGGATGATGGCATAAAATTCCTTGTCATATGTGGAATACTTCATCTTCGCCTCATTCAGCTTCTCGTTGAAATATGCAATTGGTCTGTCCTCCTGACTCAAGACCGCTCCTATTGCAAACCCGCTTGCATCACATTTTACCTGAAATGTCTTTTGAAAATTCGGCAACACCAGAATTGGTTGTTCCATAATCTTCTGTTTCAACAAATTGAAACTCTTCTCAGCTTCTTCAGTCCAGTGAAAATATTTATGTCTTTTCTTCACTGTATCCATCATTGTTGCACTAATCCCGCTGAAATTCCTGATGAATTTTCAGTAGAAACTAGCCAACCCATGAAAACTTCTCACCTCAAATATGTTCCTCAGTGATGGCCAATTCTTGATTACCTCCACCTTATCTGGATCCATCCTCAACTCATTTGCCGAAATAACAAATCCCAAATAGATGAGTTTTGTCTTCATGAATGAGGACTTCTTCGTGTTTATCAGCAGCTTCTCTTGCTATAGCTTCTTCATCACAATGGCCAAATGCTTCAGATGTTCGGCCTCTGTCTTACTGAAAATCAGTATGTCATCCAGATATATGATAACAAATTTTCCGATGAAATCCTTCAGGACTTCATTCATCAACCTCATAAAGGTACTTGGCGCATTTGTTAAGCCAAATGGCATAACAAGCCATTCATACAAACCTTCGTTTGTCTTGAATGTTGTCTTCCATTCGTCACCTTCTCTCATGTGAATCTGGTGATATCCACTTTTCAGATCAATCTTTGAAAAGTATTTTGCTCCACTTAAGAAATCCATCAAATCATCCATCTGCGGCAATGGAAACTTGTACCTGATGGTTATCTTGTTGATGGCTCTTGAGTCGGTACACATTCTCCAACCTCCATCTTTCTTCGGACTAAGTACCGTTGGAACGGCACACGAACTCAAACCTTCCCTGACCAATCCTTTGTCTAGCAGCTCCTGGACCTGCTTCTTAACCTCTTCATTTTCTTGTGGCGTCAACCTGTACGTGGCTTTATTCGACAAACTAGCTCCTGGTATGAGTTCTATATGATGACTCACACTCCTCATCAGTGGTAACGAACGAGGTAATTTGTCCACCACAATGTCAGCGAACTCTTCTAGTAGTTCCTGAATCTCCCCTGGTAGATCGTCCACTCTTGTGCTAGTCAAAACGATCCTTGGTTTCCTAACCACAAAGAATTGTGGATCTTCTTTCTTCTTCACCTCCGTAAGAAGCTCCTTCCCACTCATGAGGAGTACAGTATTTATTCCCTCTGGTTTTACCTCCTTATCTTTTATTGGAAGCAACATATGAGTTCTTCCATTCTTCTCTAAGGTATATGTATTCATCTTCCCATCATGAATCACATTTCTATCATATTTCCATGGTCTACCCAGCAATAGATGACAAACATCCATAGGAATAGCATCACATAAAATCTTATCTTTATATCCTCCTATCTTAATGTCAACTAAGCACTGTTTGGTGACATTTACATGATGTCCCTTTTGTAGCCATGAAACTTTGTATGGACTCGGGTGATCAGTCATCTCCAGCTCCAGCTTTTCTACCATCTCGGTTGAAACGAGATTATCTGTGCTTCCACTGTCCATAATGACCTTGCATACTCTATCCTTGGTCTTGCAAGCAGTCCTAAAAAGACTATTCCTCTGCGTTGAATTCTCCATCTCCTTCTCTGGCGTCAAAAGGACTTTCCACATCACCATCGATCTTCCGCCTTCAGCATATTTTGCCTCAACATCTTGCCTCTGTGCCTCGGCGACGTGAGTCTCTCCAGTTTCTTTCTTTTTCTCTAGACACTCGAACAACCTGTGCCCATTCTTTCCACATGTGAAGCATGTGATTACTCCACCTCTTCCTCTTCCTCTACCTATGGTACGAGGAAACCTATGATTATCAGCATATCCTCCTCTCTGCTCGGTATGTTGTTCTCTTTGCTCTGTGTATTGCCCTTGCTGTGAACTTCCACCTCTCTCTGTCCGAGTCTGAGGTTTCTTCTAGTCGTCCTTGGGCTTCTGGGTTCTTTCCTGTGCAACTTCTTTGCCTCTAGGCTGACTCCTGCCTCGACCTCTCTGACCTTGCTTACGACTCAGCTTATCTTCAGCTTTCAAAGCCATATGATAGGCATCCTCCACCGTTCGGATGGTTTCCATGCTCATCTCATCCTGGATATCATATCTCAGGCCATTCATATACCTAACAACTTTCTCATCATCGCTCTCCCGATTACCTGCCCTGATGTTCAGTCGATAGAATTCCTTAGTGTATTCTTTTACTGTCATCAGCTTCTGTCTCAGGTTTTGCATTCTCCTGAACAAAGTGATTTGATAATCTATGGGGATGAATTTTGCCTTCATCTTTGCAATCATCCGATCCCAACTTTTAATTTTCTGCTTGCCCTTGCAGCGTCTATCTGCTTGTAGCTCGTCCCACCATAATGCTGTGTGTCCCTTCAATATCATGACAGCATGCCTGACTTTCTTATCCTCTTCAACATCTTCATAATCGAAGTATGTATCCAGAGCTCTAATCCAATCTAGAAGCTCTTCCGCATCCAAATTCCCCTCATAAACCGGAATGTCCATCTTCGTTTTTGCACCCATCTGTGAAATAGCTTTGATTAGACGTTCATTGGCTGCATCCTCAGCTGCAACTTCTTCTTCTTCTTGTTCAGCTTCAACCTCACTTTCGGAATCACTTTGATTCCCAGCACCGACTGTGCGTCTTTGTGTTGTCTCCATATCTTCGAGTCTAGCTCGTAGATCACGTATCTCTCTTTCCATTTCTGGATTCTGCGCTTGCCTACCCCTTCTCCTCGGGTTTTCTCTTTCCTCTGGATCGGGTGACTATCTATCCCGTCTCCTTGGCGGCATGGTGAATTTCCTTCTTCTCTGCTATAGAAATCAAAGAAATTTTCTTGCTCTGATACCACTTTGATGCAGGCGTGCCTTCTATGCACGTCTTCTCACAGGATCTCTTCCGTTCTCAGCTCGAAGAACTTTAAAGCTCTTCAAGTTCCCTATCGGGAATTTTCCTCACCCACAGCAGCTCTCCAAAAGATCTCCCTAAACTATCGGGAAATCGGACTTCGCGATTTCGTGAGTCTTGTGGTCGAGTATTTTGGGATTCTCAAAACCCCGAACCCCGACGTAAGTCAACGCTGACCTTTTACCTCGCTATCGGGATTTTTCCTATCGGTATTTCAGCATTTGTGATGTTCAAAACAACTCGCCTCACCAATCCCCGATCCCCGATACACTCCCCTGCTGCCTTAGCCTCCAGGCTAAGCCTTGTATCCACGCGACCACTCCTTATATGACCACAGTCATATCCCTCCTCGGGGTTTCGCAGTTCGCGATTCCAAAATGCACAACCAACTTGTCGCCAGGATCCCCGATATCCTGATGACCTAAACACCGATGGATGACTTCCTTGCCACCTGTCCTCCACTAATTCCACTGTGGCCCCACACTGTTAGCCTATCGGGAAATCATGTTTCGGAGTTTCGCGATCCCTGATGCATCGTTTTCTCAGTACTCAGGATCCCCGATATCCCGAACCCCGACTCATTTTTCTTATCTTTTGACGCGTGTCCACCATGAGATCCACGGCCAGGACTTCGTCGGTGTTTCGAGACTTTTGATGTCCCAACTCTCTCGTCCTCAGGAACCTCGATACGCTGATTCCCGACTCTCTCCGGATTCCTGACACCTGTCTTCCCGAACAGACGGTTCAGATTATGCCAGAGTCTCCACTATGGACTTCCCCTGACCTCCTATCCACGGGACTTCTGATTTCCCGGACTCCTGACGCCTCGATATCTGCCACATGTCTAACTGACGGATGACCCAGATCTTCCCCGGGCTTCGGGGTTTCAAATGTTGAAAGACCTTCGACCACAGGAATACCGATCCTTCGAATCCCGATGGTAGCTCTTGTGCAACTCCTATTAGATCCGACGGTTGATGGGTAACTGATCCACGATCCCATGGTTCACGACTCCTGGGGCTTGAACTCCCAACACGACCGTAGCCTCCTTGCTTCTTTGGTAGATCCCACGGCTGACGGGATTTTGCCAATCTCCTCCACAAGATCCTAACCGTCTATCTTCCTCTTGGATATCTTCTACGAGTGAACCCAGTATTTCTTTATGAAAGCTGGTCCTCCTGCGCATAACTTTGCAGCGCCTGTTCAAACACTCCATGGCACAGCCTCTCTGTGCTTCTTCTCGATGAACGTGAAAGCCTTATCCCTCCTGAGATTTTTCACACGTTCAACCTCAAATAGGGTTCTTGCACGCACTCCTTGCGGCAGTTCTCAAACACCTCCAGTGTTGAGTTCTTTTGACTCTGCGCACACCTGCAGCAACAGTCCTTCGATACTTCGCTCAATTTCACGACTGAGACTCTTCTTAGCCTACGCACTCCTTGCACGGCCCCTATAACCCGAATTCACTTCTGGGTGAATGAGAACAAGAGTTAGACTATCCAAGCCTTCTGTCAACACACTCCTTGCGGACAACTTCAACTGCACTCCTTGCAGGAATCCTTGCTCAGATAGAGAAACAATTGTAACTCATTTCACTTCCTCTCAGACTTCAATCTCAACACAAGAAATCATATACACAGCATAATAGGAAGTAATTACTCATGAGTATATTGTTCAACATACACACACAGAGAACAAACACAAATCCATGAATTTGAATTTACTCTTCTATTAATCCAAATAACTATACATGGGTGTTTTTGCACAGTTTTCTGCTTCTCTTCTCCATGCTCTGGATTCTTCTAACTCTTCCCTGAATTATGTTACAATGCACAATGAGGGTGTCTATATCCGTTTTCCCTCTTTCTTCTAAAACTGTCTAATCTAATATTAAATTCTATCTACCTACATTTACTGCTATAAATGCCTCCATCTACTTCAGACGAGAGCGGGGCGC